>JAGDQP010073712.1:0-10355 GCA_022664845.1 Lepisma saccharinum | reverse complement strand
GACCTTGACAGTGTTGCTGAATGTTGTAGAGAATTTGTTTCGAAATGATTATTACCAAATGAAAATCAATGCAATTCACGAGATGAGAAATCTCAATACATTATTCGTATGTAATTGACAACGTAATTTTATTATTGCCAGAAACAATTAGAGATCTAGGTGTCTTATATGATTCGAAACCAGAGTTTGGTATACATATTGAGTATACAATAAAAGAAACACAGAATATAGGATTTGTACAAAAAAAACTGAACGAGAATTCAGCAAACGTAAAACCTGTATAAACTTTATCAGACCTATGTCCGTTCAAAACAGGAATACCCGACTTCTATCTGGAATCCCTACTCTAAATACAGTAATACTCTACATACAAACTGGAAATATTTCAATCGACATTTCTAAGATACTTGACCTACAATGAGACAGGAATATATACAAAGAGAAAATAGTCATACATTAAACAAAAATTCTCACATGATGACCTTATAACAAAGACGTACTTTATGGTATTTCTTTACACGTTATTTTAGAATGATATAGACTGTAGTGATTATTAAGTTCCATATACACGCTTCACTCTGAAATAATTGATTGAATAATTTTATTTTTTTCTACTGTGAGAAACCGCGAACAAATATACCTCAGAAGTCAGCAACATTGAGAGTGAGTGCAACCTATCTGTTAGATAAATGAACATTAACACTATCAATATTAACATATTTAGAAGAGATGTTATCTATTGGTTTAATATGTGTAGTAACAATATAAACTGTGTATGAATACTATAATAAATAAATGAAAGTCAATATAAAATATTTTTCCAAAGGCAATATATCACTTTTATACATATTTGGAATGCTGACAGTCGAACAGTTTCTAGCCCTTACATGTAAAATTCGTTTGCCGTCAATGGAATTAACATATAATTACTCTTACACTTTCATAAGAACAATTTTTGTGGCTAAAGTGGATTTCAATATTGAGAGAAACAAATTTTATTTAAATTGACCAATATTATATACGTAGACTAAGCAATAATTATATGACTAACGAACAAGATATTATCTTATCAAATAGCTGTCCACGAAAGAGAACACTACGTTTTCTTTGTTGAAATAAAGCAAGTGACACCATTAAAGATTTGGTCTAAAATATTATATTAAGAAAAAATCTTCAATGAAGCACACGAATAAGATATTCTTTCTTGTAGATTAACTACACAATATAACCACGAGAATTTATTAACTAGCATATATCCCCCAGAAATGTTAAGTTTCAAGATTGTAGTTTCTGTTGTTTTGTTTTTTTCGATAAAACTGGAAATTTCCACTGTCACATTAAATTAGAACTGAAATGATATGAATTTCCAACACTGCTAGGGCCATAATTATTTAAGCTGTAAACAGGCCCATACTTTCTCGAAGCTTTTGTTAAGCAAAAACAATGTATATTCAACTAGCACGAAACAAGATTCAAAAGAGATAGCTTCAGAAAAACGTTGGAAGTAACACTCTTTTCTTATCCTGTGTTTTTCAATATCCATACAGAAAGAAGAACCTGTGTGCGAAAAGTAAGTTAGAAGAAACGTTTGTTGGAGGGATTAAATCTTACTGTCATCTGCTTGAGACAGTGAGAAAAAATTCCTTCATTAGTTTATAATGTTTTCACGTTAACGATAAAAGATCCTTAAATGCAATGTTGATATTAAATAAATTATGTTGTCTCCTTTCCTCATTTGACTTTCAACAATCTGTAAACGTGTTCATAAATGGAATCAAATATTCACGTAAATGTAAGATACATTTTTGACATAAAAAGTTCGCCTAAACACCCACACACACAAATATTTTTGGACTGACCCAAGGTTGCCTAAAGTCCTTAAATAAAATTAGTTTTTTTTAATTGAACTTTCGTTTATCAGAAACGAGAAGACAGTGAAAAAATAATGTAAAACGGAAATGGGAAAATCAAATTCAGACACTTTTCTTCTAAAAGTAATAAACTCCTGAAACAATATTTGAGGATAAATTAAGCTTATCTCATTAAAAGATCTTTTGAAATAAATTTTCTTCCTGGGTCATTCTTTATAAACACTAACACACTCTTCAGTTTCTTAGGTTATTGATCATTTGAAATAGGAACTGTCCACTTTCTGTTTTTCATTGTATCATTAATTTCGTTAACAGAGGAAAAAAGAACAGATTTAGTTTGGAGCAAGAACTTGTGTGTTTTTATTTAATCATAAATATAAATTCTACTATAACAAGAAAGAAGAAAAATGAAATCAGCACATTTTGTTTATTTCCATGATTATAAAAATCGTATACGTACATCTGACATTGCATTTTAGTTCCTGATGAATGAATTGGTAGTAAGAAATCTTGATTAAATAAGGTAAAAGAAGAAAAAGTAATCCATCATTAAATAATGAAAAGAATTGTATAATATCTGCGTGACCAGCAACTATTCTCAATGGAATTTCATTCTTTAGTGAAAAAAAAATACTAAAATGTTCACGTTAACAGTTTTTCGTTCTATTCAAAAATATTCTTTCGTGCATTGTTTATAATATTGAACAACGCCTTTAACAAAAGTTGTAAGTATCTATTCTAGTAACCTACATTTAGTAAACTTATGCAAGAAGAGTGAGTGAAAGTATAGGAAAATAAGGACTCAATGGCTAGATGGGTTCTATTTAGATTCTAATATTGCCCAACAACGACTAAAACCTCATATAGATCTTGAACTACGTAAACCTGAGTTTACTCACTTTGTAGCACCTCGTCAAGTTATTTTTTTTAATTCGCCTTCGATCTCGACATCCAACTACTAAAGACCATCTTAACTAGATTAAAGTTGTTGACACTGAATTCTGCGATTGCTCTGACAATGCGTTCGTAGAGGACCAGGATTATATAATTTCACAATGTTCTAAATATAATTTCTCTCGGAAAACTATTCAAACTGCTCCTCATAACCTACAAAACCTCTATCAATTGATTTTCTAGTAATCGAACATAACCTACAAACTGGATATATTTTGTTGAGTTCTCATATAAATAACAATATATGTTTATAGCACTCTTTTATATGAGTTTCATGTTTCCGTTTCTATAATATTAATTTCTCTGTTCTTTTTTCAAGGTCGAAATGTAATTTGCATATGACCTTATTTTTTAAAAAATATGATATTAATTGTTCTTTACCTGATATTTTTGCCTTCTGTTGCATGTTCTATTGTTCTGTAAAGACAGTTTTTCTACATGTCTTATTTGTCGGGTTAGCTTTACTTTATGTACTCCTAACAAACATTTCTGCTTCTCTTCATTGTATATGCATGGATTGAAAGTTGCTTATGTTATATTATTCATTTTAAAGACAGTTAGTACAAGGGTATGAATTGTCCGTCAGCTGTGTACCGCTCATTGACAAATACACCTCCCAGTTACCATTATTCAGAAAAGAAAAAGAAAAGAGTGAGTGAAAATTTGCGTACCCGAAGATTACATGATATTCATAGAAATTAACAGAAAAAAAATTTCAACTTGCTGTAAAACTTTAAAATCATAAGACTCCTTTGTACGTTATAGTAAAAACAGACACTACTACACCTGGATCATACAACATATCTAAGGTATATGAGCTATAGTAATCGATTCTAAACCTATTTCAGACGTAAAGTGTGATCTGCAAGAAGTAATAATTTATGTAGATTAGGTATGTTTCAACTCAGTGCAAATAATACATGATATTCGAGAAATAACCCGGGTATTCTAACAGTGTTTTCTATCAAAATGATAGAAAATTACAAAAACAGGGAGATAGACAGACGCAGCTCTCAAACTGCAAATGGGAAAATCAACGTTTAAACAGAGAAAAATATGGAAGACTGAGATAAAGTTGAAATATTTAATTTGCCACCATCATGGTCAAACACTAATAACAATGGTTTATATTATTGTGGGGAAGTACTTTATCCCCGCTCCAGTAGAGGTACGACAAATTAGTGAGGAAGGCTTCCTTTCGTGAAGGAGGACATTATGTATTAGCAATTGCAAATAATATTTTGCGATTAATTCAAAACCGGACTGACAAGGCAACTACGTCAGCTGATCAATCGATATTTACATGAAATATTTATCTTATTAGGTTTATAACTTTATTGTGCAAAAATGAGTTCCATAGGCCCAAAAGTTTTGAAAATTTTGAATGGGAACTTTTAGGAATATCAATTTGTGCCTATTTGTACATGGTAAAACATAACTCTGAAGGCGCTTGTCGTGTTGAAACCGCTGTAAGCATCTGACCCAACATTTAGGTAGTTAATCCAGGATCCACTGAATAGTCCCTTAAAAATTGGTTTGCAGAACGTTTCTTTGCAGTTTCGAGTTAATTGGGTTGTAACCTAAAATTTTATTTTAGGTGGATATGCCAGTTCCCCTGCGACATTTATGCATCCGCTTTGTTCCAAAATAGCTGTCAGACAACCGTTTCATGATTGACCAATTTACGTAAATCTTCGTTTGATCGTTTTCCTGTTAAAAATTAAGCAAACATACATCTCTTAGCTTTGAACGAGCATCAAATTTCCTGGAAAAAATTAGTCCTAGTAGATTCGAATATCTTCATTACTTAAAATGTATGGAGAAATAAATCTCATAATGCCGTCTCATATAGTCTTTATAAGATGTTTGGGGAAGGGATTAAGTTAGTGATTGAGAGGCAGAAAGCTGAGTACAGAGCAGACAAGATACAGCTTGTTTTTGATAACAATGTAAACAATTACTTGAAGGAATGCGAAAGAATACGAAGTCCATCAGACACAGGAACTGTGGTTCATTTTATATCTGTTGAGAATAATACTCCAGTTCTAATACAAATGCAGAAATTTTGGACATCCAGTACAAATAAAGTAAAGCTGCAGGAAGCTTTTAGAAGTTGGGTTTGCTCCGAATATCTAAGTAGTGAAGTGCCAATGGCTATATCGTTTATATAAATGGGGCAAGGAAAAATATCAGTGAATTGACTTCAGAAATTGAGAAAGCAGATTTTAGTATCGTTTCTCATATTAACTGTACGGTTAGAAATGGCATGAAGCGAGTTGTGGTTGTATCCAGTGCTACAGACGTTGTGGTTTTACTATAGCAATACTTAAAACAGTTCGTAATGAAAAGGTTATGGCATATTAATGGATCGGGGGAAAACTATATTCAAATCACTGCATCAAATGCAGTCTGTGCTGTGTGAAAGTCTGTCTCACGTTCCAGTGAGAGCCCATATCCTCACTGGAAATTACTCTATTAGCAAAGTTGGCTCTAAACATACCTCGCTGAGTTCACAACCTTAAAATATGCTCTCGTTTGGTGAGAGCGATACCGTTTCCACAAAATAAATTTGTAAATGAAGACGAATAACTTGTTCATGTGTGGTCATAAAAATGGATCTAAAATGCACATATGAGACGACATTATGAAATTCATTTGTCCACATCTTTTGAAGTAATAAAGATATTCGACTCTACTAGAACCCATTTCTTCGGCAGTTTACTCCTCTTTCAAAACTAAGAGATGTATGCTTGCTGACTTTTTTTTTATAGGAATGCAATAAACCGTGAAAATCCTCAAAAATTCAAATTAAAAAGTGCATATCAGACCTTTTTGTGAGATTCATTTCTCCACATCTTTTGAAGTAATGAAGATATTTGACTATTTTAAGACTCGTTTCTTCGGAAATTTAATCCTCTTTCAAAGATAAGAAATGTTTATTTAATTTTTGACAGGAAATCAGGAAATCATGCTTAAGAATCCATACTAAAATGTGCATATGAGACGCCATTATGACGTTCATTTCTTCATATATTTTGAAGTAATGAAAATAGTCGACTCTACTACGACTCATTCTTTTGAAGAAGAAAATAATTACCTTTTAAAAATAAGAGATGTATGTTTACTTAAAGTTTGACATGAAAACAGTAAACCGTGAGAACCCTCAACAATTCGTACTAAAATGCGTGTATGAGACGGCATTATGAGATGTCATTTCTCCATAACTTATAAAGTCATGAAGTTATTCGAATCTACTAGCACTCTTTTCTTAAAAAAAAATAATAATAATAATAATGCTCCTTCAAAGTTACGAGATGTATGTTTCTACAATCTTTGATAAGATCCACGTAAATGGAGCAATCGCGGAATAACAGTTTGGCAGCGATTTTTGGAAAATGGCTGCTTCATAGATGCCGCAGGGGAATTTGGGTGTCTGCCCAAAATAAAATTTTCTGTTACAACCTAATTCACTCGAAACTGCAAAGAAACTGTCTGAACTTGATTTTTTACGGGACTATACAGATCTAAGACTAAGTGTCGATATGCAAATATCTGCACGTGGTGGTGGTATGGTCCATATCTTGAAAGCAGCCATCTTGGATTCGGCTTGAGAATTTCAAATAAGAAGAGGGTGGTGTGCCATATCGTTTTAGGCTAGCTTGTTCGTATAAATTCAAATATGAAGAGATATGTCACCTTCACTCACTTTTTTTAGGAGATATGGGTTCTGAAATAGACCATTCGAAAGTAGATATGATTGTCGAGTTAGTTTAAATGCGTAAAAGTTTGCACTTACGTTTGTGTTATGTCATTATATCCCTGTTTACTAAACGAATAAATGTAAGTGACAAATGTTTTCATATTTGAATTTCTGAGAACAAGTAAGCCGAAGACGATATGTCAAACGACCCTTTCCCTATTTGAAATTCTCGTGCCAAATCCAAGATGGCGACCATGTTTCAAATACAGCCAACAGTTGCATATCGTCACCTATTGTCATTACTCAAATATTGGGTAAGACTACCCGCAACGGTTTCGACACGGCAGATGTATTTAGAATTAAGCGTTACCACGTACAAATTGACACAAATCGATATTTCTAATAAATCCTATTAAACATTTTCAAAAAAGTTGCGTCTACGTATGACATTTTCGCATATCACAGGAATAAACCTAATGAGAAAAATATCTTGTGTGAATATCGGTTGATCATCTGACGTAGTTTCTTTATGAGCCACAGTTCTCAAAAAGGCACAAATTAATTCAAATTGCAATTCAAGCGAAGCAGGTACTGTTCTTAAAAATTATATGCTACATCAGACAAACATCTCACAATTCAATTACAGATACATATATATATATATATATATATTGCAGATTTGAGTTCTTCTGCTAGATTTATAACTAACGTTACCCAAGGTTTCCTTTCTGTTTCATCAAGGCAATGTCGGTATAAATTAAGGTCCTGCCAGTACGTTACATTTATCTTCCTAGAGAAGAGAGTTTGTTTAGAGACGTCCGCTATCCCTCAGACGTTACGCGCTTATCCCATGACTGTCTAACTAACCCAGAAATATAAATTTAATTTCTTTGCAAGTAACAAATCATATATTATATAACAAAACACACTCATTCCATTGTAGAGTGTACTTAGCTTTCTTCTTGACATTCAAGAAGTAATCTATTTCTTTCAGTAATTTGTTTAGGCCTACTATGTTATCTTTGATTCTGTTAAGTGATTTTTCCACTCTTGATATACATTTATACATATAATATATACAAACACAATGACTCGTCAAGACTTTCTTTTGTATTCTTTCTTTGGTCCTGTGCCTTTGCCTTTGTGTTCTTTTGAGATTAGAAGTTGTAGTCATTTGTCATTCTGTTACAAGATGACAAATCAAGATGGATTATTAAGAGTTGCGCAAGGTTTTGACTGATATATCAAATAAAACCATCTATTTATGTTCTTCGGTTCCTATATTTCAGCCACTCCTTCCACACTTACGTGGAGTAGGCGACCCTTTCTTTTGTCGTTTTACCAGGAAGCTATCGAATATTAATCACGAATTCTGTTCTTCTTTCTTTATGATTCATATTGTACGTATATGTATTGTCCCTAAAGTTATGATGCGGTTTGCAGCTGTTACAGCAGCACAATTGAAGAGAACCCCGACCCCAAATTGTTACTTTGTCCATTGAAGATCCATGTTGGTTCTTCTGACAACCCTTCAGATATCTACGCAACACCTAGTTACTGCTAAGCAAGCTGTTTAAACGCTTTCTTATCTTATCTCTTTTCAACGGGTGCTAGAAGGAAAATCTCAAATATTTTCTTTTCCGTTTAGTGCTTGTTTTATGTCTCCCCATGTTTTGTTGCAATGCTATAGTCCAATGAAACAAAGTATCAATATTTAATATACAAATTGTGTATCTACAGCTAAAGCGTACTAGTTTATACATTTCTATTAAAATTATTTCGTTGATAACATTTCTACCTGCCTAACAACTTCAGGATTTCCTATCGAGTCCTTTACGGAATCACTTCTTCACCGAATTGCCGGAAGCTGCATTGAATTCGGATTTCGAAAGAAAGTCTGCAAAGTATCGAGACGGAGAAACAATAAACCTAGGACTTCTCTCACCCCCTGTAATCTAGTGATGGAGGCCGGAAACATCGCATCAGCACTGGGAATAAATCAAAGGTGCAAAATCCGCTCCACGCTTCCTAAGCTAATCGAGGGTTCCCTCAAGCTTACTCGGAGAATGCTATTTGGAACATTATGGAAGAATGTTATTGGGCATTACCCCGATATCTTTCTTCATCCTTACTCCAGAACAGATGATATTCAAGGTCTAATTATATATAATTCATTTACGGGCTGCAAAGAAAGCTACAACCACTGAATTACGTTGTTTGGCGAATTTTCTTTCGGAGAAAAGAGAAGATTATTGAATTTATTATGATGCTGTTTACGGTTGTTTTAAGTCTTTAGCACGCTCCTGTTAAGTGTTAACGGAAGCAGAGAAGTAAATCGAAAAGCAGAGGACAGTATCTCTCTCTTTGGTTTCTGGTGATGTAACATAGAAAACGTACCGCGCTGTTGCCCATGTTTTTAGATAAAAATACTTAACTGTCGTAACTTATCAGGTTTAAATACAGTATACGCCATAGCAAAACAAAATGTGTAACAGCGCGACCAGTGCTCTGAAGACACATGGGAAAACAAATAGTCGTAATCAGAGTGGCACTTACAACAGCATGTTCATGGTCCTTATTATTCGAAAAAGAATGTTCTCTAGAATAAGACTAGATGAAGGTCAAAATGAATGGAGATACGAAAGAAGTTGCCTGGTAGAACCTAGCGCTGCCAGCAAAGCTAATGATATGTCTGTTTCATGGAGAATCAAAACCTCTCATTGAAGATCAAGACACCATGTTAACGTTAGTCTGGTGTGGCATGAAATTAAGAGAAACCCCAAACATAAAGAACACGGTTTTTTTTAGCCCACGTTCTACTGATAACGAGTGAATTATCTACCACTGCCGCCGTTCTATAGGACTGTTTATACATTTTTATATGGTGACATTTAAAAAGACTAGAATTTATTACACCTAGCCCCAGTGGTCTCTAACTTTGAAACAATACTTTGGGAGACACGTAGTTTCGACCTCTGCAGCCGACGATTTTGACTGAGGTTACCCAGTGCTTTATCTCGGTTTCACCAGATCATTGTTAGTATAATATTTAGACAAAGTGCCTTGCAACTACGTTCCTTGTTCCTGCTCCGGAAAGAGTGCTTATCGAGAGGTGTCATTCTCATTCGATTAGCGAGCTGATATCATAGCTGACTGCCAACTCAGAATCTAAAAAATAAGAGCTTGTATCGGTATATCATATGCAATTTGTTTACAAGCGCAATGACATTAATACAAATCTATATGTATAAGATAATTACAAATTTAAAAGTAAAACACAATTTTACAAGAATTTTAGGAGCGTTCGTACATCGATAGATATATAAAAAATTATCATACTATGCCATATCCGCCTAAATTTAACTATTTTTATTACCAAGATTGTGATTCTATTTCATTCATTGTGTGCAAACTTTTAGCAACAAATGTAATTTGACATAAATGTAAAATTGGTTAGGTTATATATTTCAGCACATTGTAAAAGGATCATATGTCAGGTTACAATTAAAACTTATATTGTATCTTAAAACGAACTAAATAAGGAATTAAAATAGCATTTCTGACAGTAAGTTGTTAACAGTTAATAAAATAAATTCTCCAGGAGTATTTTCCTAACACGAAAGCATACATTATATCCTGGTCATGCGTTTCATGGCCATTGTAAACTTAATTACAAGGACACGGAACGATTTCCCGAAGATTGACACATTTCTTATTCTTTTTTCCCTTCCCTCATTCCCCATATTTAATCCCATTTAACCTTTTACACAATTTTCTCACCAACGAAAATAGAATACACGGATTTAAACTTCCACTTCCGCGTTCTTTTT
>JAGDQP010073711.1:0-10355 GCA_022664845.1 Lepisma saccharinum | reverse complement strand
AGCCAAAGTTGTCTAAAGGTCTTAAAAATTAAATTCAAATTCAAATCAGCGTATAAAACCACATTTTCTGAATCTGTGAACTGAGACAAATCATTTATATACGAAAGAAATAATATAAATCCTAAAATAGAGCCCTGACGATCACCGTTGTAAATTTCAGCTACTGAGGAATTGAATCCCATGCTTCTACTACGTTAGGAAAAGTGTTGTAGGGAATTTCCTACTACGTTAGGAAATTACTACGTTAGGAAAAGTGAGCAGGAAACGCAATTGGGTCGATGAAAACTGTTTACGTACACTTGATCTAATGATACCTCTCCTTCTGCTTAACTTATTATGAAGTAAATATCAGCCTCTGAACTTAAGAACTAAAAAAAGAGAAAATAAAAGATTACTGAAGAAGACAAATGCTGTGAGCAATTGCTTCCTCTTGTCCAGCAACATCTGAATCATTGGCAGATGAAGTGTTAGTGTTGATTGGAGTGAAGACATATCCCCGGCGAGCATATGTTCAATCTAGACTCTCAAAAGTTGGACCGTCATCTCGCGACCCAAACTGACCCGGTGGCACTACGGGTGTTGCTTTTTGGCGACTCTTTTATGGCTAGAAGTACGGTTGACTCAAGTGTGGATTTTTGAAGGGATTCGGAGCTTTCTGGTTGGGTTTGCCTTCCGATGATGCGGGTTGTGGGTTAACCTGTTCTAACTGAATAAAGGGTTTTATTCGTGTTACCGTTACCAAATCAGTTCCTCGTCTTTTTCGTGGATTGCCATATCTGACCAAGCAGGTGTTGTGATCGGTTTGTTGCAGGATCGTGACTTTTATGTCAAACAGGTCTCCTAAGCACTTTGATGTATGGGGTTTTGGGGTGGAATCCTGTATAAGGACGCGGTTACCTGGAGAAAATCTGACCTTTTTTGTTTGGGCGTCAGAGTATCTCTTTTGTCTCTCGAAGCGTTTTAACAGATGTGCCTCTTTTTGTATAAATTGGAGCTGAGCCAATCGGTCCTCCTTGGAGAAAACCTCCGGCATGGTACCGAGTTCAATCTCCAACGGGAGAGTGGGGTGAAATCCATATAGGGCAAAGAACGCACTCTGTCTCATTCCCTCGTGTAAACTGACGTGCGCACGTCAGACCCTAGGTAGCACATACGCTGCCAGTGCTAGGCATTTTGACCACGATGCCTGGTTGTTGATCGTCTAAGGCTTTATCAAATTGAAAAGAGATAAGTGAAAACGCTCGATTAAGCCTATTTGGAAGTGACCTTCAACCGGACAAATTGATAGGTGGATACCTATGCGACTACAGAGTTCCCGGATCAGGGTTGATTTATTCATTGACGCTTGATCTAGTGAAATTTGCCTCGGTATGCCAAATCTAAAAAAACAAATGTTTGGTTAACGCGTCCGACAGTGTTTCTGCGGTAACTGTTCTCAGGGGAACAGTGATAGCGAATCTTGTGGTGGCGTCTATAATATCAAGCACGAATTTGTATCCATTGCATGAAATTAGAGGGCCTATGAAATGAAGATGGGCTCTAATTTTGTTGTTTGAAGGGTGTGAGACTTCTTGCCGGATTGAGGTCTGGCTACCTGGCATGTAAAACAGGACCTGGCCACTTTAAAAATTTGGGCTTTCATGGAAGGAAAATAAAACGCGTCGACCATAAGAGGGTCTTTGATGGTGATAAATGGGTGGCCAGAAGTCCGTCATTGTGGATGTCTAGTATTACCTTGTTTGTCAGTTTTGTGGAATGCAAGCTAAATACCTGGTTCTACTGGCGAACCTGTGGACTCTGTTCAGGGCGTTGCTTTTTAATGCAAACTGTTTCTGGACTCTTTGAAACTTTTGAGGATATTATGAAATTGTCTGGAGGTTCTCTAAGATGACGATGACTTTACCGAAGTAATCGTCTCCCCTTTGCTCTTTTTGAAGTGTGCCAGGTTGTATCGAAAAGTGCAAGAGTAAAGAAGAGTCACAGACGTCTTTTTCATCCTCCGGAGAGGGAGAGGAGACGGGGTTCCTACTTAGCGCGTCGGCGACGTTATTGGATTTCCCTGGTTTGTGATAGATTTCGAAATCAAATTCCTGGAAGAACATGGCTAAACGAGCTAATTTACCATTTAAGTTCCGTGAGATTCTCAGAAACGACAAAGCCTTATTGTCGGTCATCACAACAAATTTTGGCCCGAAAAGGAAGTATCTGAATGACTTAAATACATAAAAAGAGCCAGCCGCTTCCAGATCCAACACAGAATAATTAATTTCTCTTGGAATCAGACGGCGACTACAAGATGCAATTGGGTGTAACAACTTGTCATCACCGTACTGAAATAGGGTCGTACCTAGGGCTTCGAAGCTACTGTCAATGAAAACATAGGAAGTTTTCTGCGGAGAAAAAGGAATGAAGATCGGTGTTTAATTAATATTTTTTCAACCTTTCGAACGCATCATTACATTGTTTTGACCAAACTAAGGGAACACTTTTCTTTAGAAGGTTAAACAGGGGCGAGCAGTGCATAGCAAAGTCAGGCAGGAACCGGCGCACAAAATTCAGGATTCCACAGAAAGACCCTTATTTTTCGGGGTGGGGAATTCGGTAATAGCCGTAATGATTTTCGGAAAGACTTCTACGGAGTCCCCAGAGACAATATTCCCCACAATCTCAAGTTTGAGATATGCTATGCTGCACTTCGCTGGGTTGAGTCGCCAGTTAGCATATCGAAGGCGGAGAAAAAAATTCTGGTAATTGGAGTGTCTGCTCAAATGTTTTTAGGTGCGTGACCACATCATTCATATATGTACTAAGTACTGAAGCAGGTATTTCTTTTGTCACCATACGCATCAGGGCAATTAAATTGCTTGGGCTACTTTTCAGACCCATTGGGCAGGCATTGTGACGAAACTTGCCGCAGGATGCTATGGCTAAGTCTATCATGTGTTTAGACTCCTCCGTTAATGGGATGACAAAAAAGCCTGGGACAAATCAATCGAACTCAGATATCTCTTTCTCGAAATGTTAACCATTATTTCTTTTACGCTTGGAAACGCGGTATTTACTTGACTTGAGGTTTAGAAACCGGAGATCCGCGACCAATCTATATGATTTCCCATCTTTCTTTCTGACCAGCATCACTGGGTTTGACCATGGCGAACCCTAACAGCGCTCTATGATTTTTTGTTGACATAGTTTGTCCAATTCTGTTTTTATTTCCTTCCTAAGATGTAGAGGCAAAGGAAATTGTTTGACATGTACCGGGGAATCATCCGACAACTGTATTGAATCTTTAAGAAGGGACGTCATACAAAGAGTCAGATGTCCAATAAAAATATCACAATATTTGGCAACAATGTCCTTGACCTGTTGTTGTGTCGGAGACAGATCTAATTAATTTGAACGGTGTCGGGATTCATTACCCGTGAGTGAAATTCAATACGCTTTTGAATTTCTTGTTCCTGTTCCTAGGATACTTTCATCCATGATGGCATTGGGATGTTGGCCAGCGGTTCCTCCCGATTGTCTATATTTACTAACGATATTCTTTAACAGGGAAGGGTGATCCAAGGTTACCATAACACGGGAGTGTTACTACTTTCTGGGCCGTGTTATGTAATAACAATCTTGAGACAGAACCGGAACAATATACAGGTACTGAGCTGAGACTCAGTGAGCTTAAAAGGTCTGTATCGGGTTGTACAATTGCTTTGTCCTTGCCAGTAAAGTTCAAAACTTTAATAGGAACAGTGATGGTGGATCTAGCCTTGATCTTAATTTTGCGTTTGGCGACTATTTTAGGGTCGTACGGAACTACTAAGGTTCCAAACACATTCTCCGGAATTACATAGCAATTTCGTGCCGGGCTCAAAAATACCGAATCCGGCGCTTTCCCAAAGTGGTTCAGCTTTAATTGATTAGATCCATGTTCAATTGATGCATATTGATGATATAAAAAGTCAGCTCCTAAAAGGATGCCGAAAAGATTTTCCACCAATCATCATTTTACTATGGTAATTTCACAGCTGAAAACTCTATTTTCCGAAATGCCCTTGAGTGACGTCTTAAACGGTAACATTTTTGCTGCCTTGGGGAGAAAAGAGGGGGGAAGAAGTGACCACTGAGCACCACTGTCTATCAACAACTTACAGGATTGTCCATCAATTGAAACTGTTGTAAAACACAATTTGTTTTGAAATGACATGGGGACTATAAGCTCTTCATTCTTAGTTCGACCTCCCGAGGCGAAATGAGATGATGCTAGTTTCCCGCATTATTGTTATCGTTGTTGGTGTTGTTGTTCCCTGAACGCTGTTTACAGTGTCTCGAAAAGTGATTGGCACCTTTACATTTATAACAGAAAATGGGTTCAGAATTCGACGAATTTCCTTGATTGTTGTTTTGATTAGAATTATTTGACTTATTATTGTTCTACGAAGATTTACTAACCGACTCAAACTGGAGAACCAGTTGTGAAAGCTTAGAGCACAGGAGAGTCTACTGTGTCACCAGAAGATGGAGGGGCAGCAGGCTGGGCTGGTACCTTTTGTGTCTGTTGTATCATAGTTTGAAGCCGCTCAATATCCTGCTGTAGTTTATCCAGACTAGTACTGGATAACTGTACTGGATTTTGGAGAACAGGTTGCGGTTGGGGAGGGACAAAAATGGATTTGATGGAAGTGGTTGGGAAAAGGGAGATGGACTTGCCGCATACACATTAACGGACATATTTTATATTACTGGCTGGGTCTGGTGTTATTGTAGGTGTGTTCGCAAAGAATTGCTGAGTGTGAGGATAGAGGATATGCCGGAGGATAAAGGATGGGAGAAAAGGCGGGGCAAAGTACGTCGATGGTGACTGACTCACTGCGGGATTTGATAAAAATTGCAAGTGACTAAGTTCTTCCCGATCTCATTGTTCCCATGTATTATCTGCCGATAACACAAACACGAACTTTGGAGGTATTAAGCGAGCAGGAAGGAATAACGTCTTTTCTAAAGTAAAATCACGGCTAACTAGAAACATATTAGCTTTGGGATGTGTCACACATATCCTGTAAAATAGTATTCAAAGTGCAAGTGACTTGTTACCGGTAGATATTGAAATTACTGTGTGCAAAATATTTTCATATATATATAATGTCCGTGTGGAAAGTTTGCAAGAATTTTGTGATTTTGCAAATGATCAATACAAACAAATTCTTGGACATACTAAAACGAGATGGTTATCGTTAGCACCTGTAGTTGATCGACTCATTTCTATGTTTCCGGGTTTGAAATCTTACTTCTGTTCGTAGGATTCATGCCCTGTAATATTGGAAAAATTCTTTAACAATAAAACTTCTTTCATTTGACTTCAGTTTTTACAGAGCCAAATAAAAATGTTTAACAATTGCATTAAGAAAATTGAAAGCGAGAAAATGACAGCCGTTGAACTTGTTTCTGTGCTTCATGGGCTTATTGATAGAATTCGAGATAGAAAAAAATGATCATTTTCTTCCCAGAGAAACATAATTGTTATTACATACATTACAAGAGGACGGCGTCGTGCGGAACAAACATTTAACCGGCAGTGTGACGAGTTCTATGACATGTGTATTATGTACATTGAAAAGTGACTTTCTAATAATCCAGTTAAAGATCTTTCATCCTTATCGTGGCTTTGTTTAACCTCAAAAGAGAATGTGGGCTGCAGTAAAATCGTCATTAGCGGTTTTTTTGAACAGTTCGGTGATTGATGTAGATGAAAGTCCAATATTTTAAGCAATATAAACTTGTCGAAAAATTAATACAAACCAAGTGGCTGATATGGAATTCGAATTCCAGTTCACACAGTAATGTCAGTGATAGTTCATCCATAGAGGACAAATGGGTACAAATTTTCACGAAATTTCACGAGGAAGGTGTTGAGGTTTCTGCATTTTCCTCTGTCGTAGAATTCGCGTTCACTCTACTTGGAACCAATGCCTCCGTCGAGCGTGTATTTTGAATTATTAACTTGTTATGGACGGACGAAAGGAATAAACTGGACTTTGACACCGTTGGAGCATGTGTGATACTCAAGACTCATTTTCCCGGCTTATCATGTGTACGGTTCTACCAGAAAATACTTAAGATAAAAGGTTACTTCAACAAATTCAAGATTTAAGAAAGTACTCCCACGTGCAGTCCCAGATGGTCAGAACGAATCAAGAACTTCTCAATGTGAGTTTTTATTTATAATAATACAATAATAGACTTAAAACAGTAAAGAATAATTACCTTATTTTGATTTTTAGTTTTATGTTCTTTTATGTGTAATACACACAGGGGCAGTTCAAGTATTACGTAAGCAGCCCATGAAAGATGGAATTGGATTCAAGTTTTTCTTATTTTTGCTGACAGTGGCGGAGGGGGTCATGCTGATGTAAGCATACAGCGAGTTATTGAGTTGTTAGTTTGTTAAAAAAATGAAATAAAGTAAAAATTCAAAGAAAAAAGTTCTTTGAAGATAACAAACGCCGCCAGAACATATTGCCAATGAATTAACCGTTCTAAAAAAGGATATAACACGAAAAGACAAAACATGTGAACGGAAATATCATACCTTTAATGAGCTATAACAGACTCTGAAAGCCACGAAACATAACAGATCCTGAGAAGTTGAAAAAACAAAACAAATTTGCTTACCAGGGGGAGGTGGTAAATCATCTTCTTACGTTTGCTTAACTAGGGAGGAGAAGGTCTACTAAAATGACTAAAAACGTGATTACGTAATACTTGAACAACTCTAATGGAAGAAAGTAAATTAGTATATAACATTTCTTTTCATTTTAAGCATTTCAAAGATTCTCGTAATTTAGTAGCGTCCCGGATTGTCATTTGTGAAATATGGCAACCCTAAGAATAAGAAATATGTCATAGTTCTTACATAAAGAAAAAATTGTCACGTGCACAACTATATAGATATAGTTAGCAACACTGTACTAGAAATATCGTAATAGAATAGAAGAAAACTATGTGATGTCTTAGACACCCAAAGTTCAAATCAGCCAGTATAAAATAGTTTCCGTGAGAAAAAATACATTTTCCTTCAGAGCCCCCTTTGGTAATTAATATGACCCCAAAATACCTTAGTAATGCATGGGTAAATGCGATCGTAGAAATAAAGTTCTATTGGTGGCGTCACTTATTATTGTTATCTAATGCTGATAAGCAGTTAAACAATAATGTGGATTCTTTTTTGAAGCTTCTACAACGATTCTAATTGGTCAGGAAATCATTCTTTTATTTATTCCTAGTGTAAATGTTTCAATGTTCTTCATCAGGGATTTCACCAGAATTTTGGAGTGGGTGGGTGGGCTTCTATCGATATCTGACAGTAAATATTTTCAAGTTGTTGGGTGTTCACGAGGATTTGGTGGTGACACATCTCCACATAGGGGTCTGGCAGAAACACTGTCCTTCAAACAACGCAATAACGGAGGGAAAGTTACAATTTAGATGCATTTATTATTTGTAGACATTTTAAGATCTATTTGTCGCGAAAACGAAGGACTCGTATATTCATATTTACAAGAACATTTTATTTTCAACTTAAGAAGAACGTAACCCATATAAAATATTCTTTATACTGGACATTTTAATCTTCTGCCACAAAATGAAAAAAAAATTATGATAAAACTTTCATCGAGTCATCCTCGCTAAATGGTTCTACAGAACTTCGTCATATAGGGAAAAAAGCAGCATGAAATCCATATGTACGAAGATATTCAAACAACTATAACCAACGAAGAGCTATTGATTTTCAGTTTAAGAAATATCCAAAACTTGTATTGCTTGAAAGGATTTTTTTTTCAAAATTGTATACTTTCTGTCACAAGTAACAGAAAGAAAGTATAAAAAAAAAAAAACTCCTTGAGTATATAAGAACGCTTCTATATCTAGGAAGGAGAAAAATACTTCTTATTCAAAATAATAAAGAAATAGGTTTGTTTTCTTTTCGGGGCAACTTTCCCCTGTACAATTTCGGATAATTATAACCTTCCAAAAGTTGACAGAAATTCTCTGCTGAATATATTGAAAAATAAAGAATTTTCGTGAAATTTTACCTGTTTCACCGTTCGTTCCTTCTCTTCGTTACAATATTTCAAGAGGAAGCAAAAAGAAAATTCCTCCATACATACATAACATGGACTCCTCTCCCATTTGAATAGTAAGAAATTCTCTTGCTCTCTCTCTCTTAACATAGAACATTCAGGAAATTAATTATCTGCCATTAAACCTATACTTCCTTTTCACATATATTTCTTAGTTTATGGGTCTCACATAACAGCCATAGATAATTTCCAATTTCACAACTGAACAACACGGGTTCAGTTTCACTATTACACAATGTTAATTTCACTGAAGTTTCACATGTCTTTTCTTTTTAGCCTAAAGAATAATACTTACACTATTCAGTTTTTCGTATTTTCTTGAATACCAAACGAGCTTATTCCGTGATAGTTACAGCATTAAAAAAACAAAAAAAAAAACAAAAAAAAAACGACATAGTCCTCACCTCCTCAAACATTTTCCCCAAACTGAAGCTCGAATTAGCCTCACAACGAAACCCCTCCTACTTTTCTGTCTCGTTCTCATTTACCAATCAGGATACAAAGATTCAAGCAATCAAAGGTTAATTTAGCAGAAATCTTACACCAGATCTTAACCTACTACCGTAACTTCCTGAACGTCAAAATCATTAATGATATCAATGTTATCATTAACATAATTTATGTCAATGATATCATTAACATAAATTTCTGTAAGTTCACTCAAGAAATTATATAAGGAGAAAGGATTCCTACCATCTATAACCTCTATTTGTTGCAACTTTTCGTTTAGAATAAGAACAGCAGCACTTTGTTCTACTTTTTCAAAGGTACGATCTGAAGAATTACATAAAGGTCACATATTAGTATTCATCCATCTATTCACCTTCTCTGTATTCTTATTTACCTGTACTTCCCTTTCTTTCAGAATCTCACCTCCTCCCCTTTGTTTAGGAACAGTCTCCCAGTCATTTCCTTCATCCTTGTTTACATCGGATTCATTTTCCTTTGAATAGTTCCCACATATACTAAAATCAATCAGGTTTCCCTCTCGGTTTCCTTTTAATTTGCAGTACTGAATGCTTCCGGTTTTGTACCTTAAATGAAAGCCCGAGTGACTCCCTTCCCTTTCCTCAGTTCTGGAAGAAGAAGCAAAAATTTCCGTTCCTAACAACGGAGTAAATTCTGAACTCATATTTACACTTAATGAATTTAAGCTACTCATATTCAAGCTTCTTTCAAAAAGATCCATTATTAATCAGATCAAAAATATCAAAAAATATTTATTTCAATAGTCAGAAACAATATAAAATATTTCGTTTCATTACTCTTTCTACGGTTCAAAGCTCTGCACATTTCATTCAAGAAATTGGCTTAAGCCTAATATCAATGCAGAAACGTAAACACAACCTCGACTCACACACATACACAAGTTAACAGCTGCTGATAAGACAGACACTTGTAATACCTTCACCAAATGACCTTCAACTATCTTCAGAGCTGAAAAAGGAAAAGAAACACAAACTGCTTCCTTATGTAGGCATAACAATTAGCCAGTTTTGTACTACCAATTTGATTCATATTTTTATCTCGCTATTCCTCTCTTCTCTTTGAGCCAACCTCTTCCTGTAATATAACAACCCATATACAGGGTGACCCAAAAGTATTCCTGAAATTTCTCACAGCGATTCTAGATTTATAAATTCATTAGAATTATGAAAAAAATATGAAAATTAAAGAAGGAAGTTCGTTAAAAACTCATATTAATTATATATGTAGTGTGTAAGCATCTAACAATCTATACTTACTAAACCGCATCAGAAACTCAGCTTTACGAAAATTGGTGAAAATCGTAACCAGAGATTTCCATAAGGAGACTTGATTCTAAATACAAGAATCCTCCTATTTAATATATGGATAAAAATAATTTATCTTGAAGAAGTTGAGAATACCTATATCCAATCAATATATCCAGTCTGAAATAAAAGTAGTACACACCCTTTCTTTTAATTCCTCTACCTGTATACTTTCGATCATTCAAGTATAATGCTATTATTAGTGCAACTTCCTTATATTCTAGTTTCTTATTCTCTAGAAGATCAATAAAAAGATTTTGATTTTCAGTTTAAGAAATATCCGAAACTTTCATTGCTTAAAAGTTTTTTTTTCTTTCAAAATTACGAACAAGAAACAGAAAGAAAATATTAAAAAAAAACTTCTTGATTACATAAGAACACTTCTATATCTAGGAAGGAGAAAAATACTTCTTATTCAAAATAATAA
>JAGDQP010073710.1:0-10355 GCA_022664845.1 Lepisma saccharinum | reverse complement strand
GAAAAGAAAAAAGACCTTTTATTGACATCAATAACAGGAGCAAACATGCACAAGGACATTCATGCACGAATAACAGAAAGCGGGAGATCAGACAGAGAGAGGGATATCATTCTACACATTACATTAATTGGGAGCAACTTACGACGTATTACCATCGGGATAACCAGCAAAACATGGACATCACATGGAAAGCTAAATTCGCTTTCTATTTGAACTTTGACCCGCCATAACCTTTTTATTACTGGAGCTCTGCAGCTAGGATTTCACAGGTGTACTATACTCGTCACTAGCTTCAATTTAAGGTATCACTTGATGAGCAACTCGAGTCCTCACTTCGGGTACTTTACTTGTGAGTACACATCTAATGACACATTTACGACGAGAGATTTTGATAGACTTCCAATGGAAGGCGTCACCCCTTCAATTCGTTGAGCACCCCCCCCCCCCCCCACTTTGATGAAATATTTACTATTAAAAATCGATAGAAACCCTGCAAAACTCTAATTATACCCTTCTAAATTTGGCTTTGCACCCCAAAACTGAAATTCCCAGCAGAATACATGTTTACACCTATACGGTCTTTCCAACACATCTCGCCATTATTCTCCCAATTGTTCCACGATAAATAAAACCGTAACTGTACATTCTCGTGGTCACACTCGACTCAGCTATAGCACCATAAACCAAGACCATCTCGGTAGCCTCGCTTAACTACTCCCAACAGTGATGCCAAAACGGGAAATCGACGCTATTTACCGGCAATGTATTTGACCGATTTTCGATAAAAAAAGTTGTCAATTTCATATTATTATTAAGACGAAACCAGCGAAGATATTCGGGATCGGGCTCATATGTCATCTTTGACGTCTACTGTGAAGTGGTGATAGCCTGAAATGACAAATGTGACATAGATATAACACCTTATGAGCTTTCGGCTACAAAAATTGGGGAACACGTGTTGGACGTATACTAAAAAAATATTAGAAATCAGAGATTGGTCATATCCTTGAGTTTGTTTCTCTTTTCTCAGTTGTAAACATGGAGAAACTAAAGTCGCTTTGTAGGAATTGCTAAGACAAACTAAGTTTCCCTGATGGTGCCCTTGCAGTAAGGCTACCAATAACTGTTGGAACTCACTCAGTTAAGTAACTTCCTCCACTCTCAAAGCTTTCCTGGTTATTATTATTATTGTTATAAATTCCAATAACCTTCCAAGAATACTACTATAAGGTTTCCTTCAAACGCGTGAAAATGGTTTCGCA
Source organism: Lepisma saccharinum (assembly GCA_022664845.1). Taxonomy (NCBI): domain Eukaryota; kingdom Metazoa; phylum Arthropoda; class Insecta; order Zygentoma; family Lepismatidae; genus Lepisma; species Lepisma saccharinum. Next base: position 9,093 of record JAGDQP010073710.1, on the reverse strand, counting down.
TGGTGAGCTATGAGCCCCTAACTGCCCTGAATACAATTTTTGGGTGTGGTTCAAGTTCTATCTTACTGGTAGATTTCATTTTTAGAATCTATATTCTAATGTAGATAGCATTGCTGAATCTAGTTGGCAATTCCTCTTAAATAGGTGAACACTGTGCATCCAGTTTCATTCTAACTTCCAGGTAGGTACTTGTTCCTTTTCAAAATGCTAAGGTCTCTACACTGGCATGTAATCGCACGCGCCTTTGATTTGAACCTTAGTTCTACTTTATTTCTCTTTGTCTGGATATACAGGGTGTCCCAGAAATAATGGCGCAGACTTCGGGAGGTGATTTTTTACATCAAAGCAAAACAAAAGTTCCTTTGAAGAAATTCAAAATTGCGCGTAGTTTCGGAGATACAGACGATCAAAATCACGGAGGCATCCCCACAAATGACGTCATAATTTGACACACAATGACGTAAACCGTATCGGCTTAGCAAATCACACTCGAAGTAGTACCTGATACATTCATTTAAGCAATGTTTTTGATTAAGGGAGTGCCACATAGACAGGTTTCCCAAACTAAGAATTTCATTGCCAGGGAATTAAATGGTTTAATAGGGCAAGAATAGTAATCCCCTCTAAGCTGTGTTCGTCAATAAACATAATTAAATAGATGTATTGAGGACTATTTTGAGTGTGATTTGCTAAACCCACACCGCTTACGGCATTACTTGTCGAGATATGACGTCATTTGTGACGATTCCGCCGTAACTTTCAGCGTCTACACGTATAGCTCCGAAACTAATCAGATTCTGGAATTTCTTCAGTGGAACTTTGTTCTTGCTTTTGATGTAAAATAATCACCTCCCGAGGTTTTTACTATTATTTAGGAGACACCCTGTATATAGAGGGTGCTTCTCAATCTCCGCACCAAGGCTTTAATTTAGCTCGTATTGCACATAGAACTTCGAAACAAAAAATATACATACCAAAGTGCGCATGCAGAATCACAAGGTGATTTTGTTGAAAGCAGTGGCATCCTGGGAATACCACAAGGAGGGGGATAAAGCCTTTGCTACGCTTGAAAAAGCGCTAAATATTGAACAACTTTCAGAGGAAACACTTTTCGATAGCTCATATCGTTTGGCAGCTACAAGAGTAATTAGTAGGCTGACCATAATGTGGAATGCTACGGGGCGCAACATTTTACGTAAAAGCTGGTTGAATTTGCTCTCTTTGAAACAAATATGAAATTTTGAACGACTTTTAGAGGAACCATTTTTTGTTATCTTGTATGCTCGTGGTGGCTTAGGCGATAGCTCGTCTGTCTAGATATCGGGCGGCCCAGGTTTAAACCCCAATCAGGACACTAGAGGCTTTTTACGCAGTGTTCTCATGCCTGGCGCTCTAAGGTGCAGGTAGCCTCCTATCAAATTGAGTACCAGAGTGTTCTTGGTATTCCTGGGCACCTTGGAAGGTAAAGGCGGTCGAGCGTGGGACTGAGCATCCCACTTCAGTTCGTGTCATAGGTCGAGAATGTGTGGAACACTACTTCCACATCCACCAAGCGCCGTTCCCAGCATTTGCATTGCACAGGGGATAGATTTACCTTTACCTTCGTCAGTTACAAGAGCTACCGGTAATTGGTAAGTTAATTGTTGACCTACCAAATTAACTCTTATAGCTGCCAAAGATAGGAGACAAAAAGTGTTTCTTCTAAAAGTTGTTCAAAATTTAGCGCTTGTTTCAAGCAGAGCAAAATCAACCCCGGTTACCATTTAAAATTTTCAAGTTACCTCTCGTAGAGGCATTCCTGGTACCACTGATTTTGGCAATATCACCCCGTGATTCTGCATATGCATTTTGGTAAGTATATTTTTTGTTTCAAAGTTCTGCGTACAATAGGAGCTGAATTAAAGCCCTGGTACGGAGACTCATAACCACCCTGCACACACACACACACACACACACACACACATATATATATATATATATATATATATATATACACGTATATAGGGAACGGGAAGGAAACTATTTGCATATTTGCCTCTTTAAATTTATTTATAGCCTTTAGGCACCTTAGTCTGAGGCCAGGAAATCTCTTAATGTTTCAGCTGCAGCTTGTTGAAAATGGTGGCGCTTCATGCTTGCAACTAGCTGAGAAATCTATACACTGTGTTCTTGATTTACATTTGCAAAGCTAAGAAGAAAGTAGGAAGTTTGTTGAAGCGGGGATAGAACGAGGTTCGTCTCGATAGTAGCCTAGTCACTCGACCAACTGAGCTACAACGAGCACAACAACTTTCTCCCTACGTCGTTGTAAAGAAGTTCCATCAAAAAATCAGCGAATCAGAGTATAACAGAGCCTGTAGTGAACAAAATGTGTAGAAGATGTGTTACTACAGAACTTACACCACACGATGCATTCAAAATTCACCTTCAGATGACAGTTCTAAATTCTAATAATCTAAAAATAGTCCCTATATGCAAAATGGGTGTATTATTTTTACTGTGTACTTATTCTTCTTATTATTATTATTAGCTTAAAAGAAAATCTTCCTTATTTATGATTCAAACATGTAACTTTATATTGAATTATAAATTTAAAAAAATATTTAAACGCGCACCAGTTTCCATCTGGCGCGCACACTTTACATGCACTCAACTAAGTTTCGTAATCACTTCACTACAGCACGAGATCGTGTCGGTGAGTAAATAAACTGTTTTCGATGGCGTATGCCATATTGTTAGTTGATGTAAACAAAAATATGCTCATCTAAAGCAATAGCAGATGAAAAGTTGATTCAACGCCTTCTTGTATGATAATTACAAAGTAAAGTTCAGACTGTTTGAAAATTTGAGACGTTTTTATCTCACACGTTCTCCTGTAATTTTGTAGATTCCCATAAATTTTATACCTTGTTAGTTGCACTGTTTCCCTCAACGTCAAAGGAAATGTTTCCTTTTAGATAAATATCTTCCTGTCAATAGCACCAGATAATGATTTAAAAAATGTTTACGTTCAATGTGCTCAAATACGTTTATTGATCTGCAACAAACAAGCAACTTGATCTCAATCAATTAGTCTGGCCTGGAAGAAAAATAATAGAATATCCGACAACAATTTTCAGACAATATTTATTTTCTCGTTTCCGTTACACTTGCATGTATTAAGTTTCAACGTTATTTTCCACCTGCATTACTAGGGGAGTATATAGATATGAAATAATAATACTACGAGAAAAATCCAAATTGTAAATTTATTGCTTCGAATGATTTAACGAAGCTTCTTAGCGTCGAAATTTTACGAAAATCAGATCGAGTGAAATATTGGTTTCATTGGAAAACCTGTAATAAATCTTGTTTGTATAATAAACAACTTGTACACAAGTGCATAGTACATTCACGAAGAGTGTGTGGGACGTAGTAAACAGGAGATTTTATTATTTATTTCAGTACACGTAGTAGGCCCTTACATCATTAAACATTCTCAATTACACAATATTCTACAACAAGTTTTGAGGGGAACATATCACTAGACATAGTTTGTATCAAGGGCGTCGCCAGGAATTTTCCCAAGGAGTCAATATTAAGGGCACACAAATATATACATATACGGTGTCTCGCTTAGGACTATAATAAAAGAAAAAATTGTAACAATGAAACAAATTATTAGAATGACGGTACGTTTGTATCACTGTCAAGAGTAACTCAGAAAGTTTTATTAAGACTTAATAGCAGTGGGGTTTCCCGCCTTTTTGGTTTTACGTTAATTATTCAAAATTCATTGCATTTAAACAAAATTTAACTTTCGCGGTCCAAAGTTCGTTTCATCCTTCAAAAAAGGGTACAATTAGTTTTAATGAAATGCTAGTAGTAACCTTTGTGCGGCGAAGAAACGAAATTTGGAGAGGTACAGACTTTGCCCAACTCTCTTGCCGACGCCCTTGGTTTGCATGTGCGTGGGAGAGTATGGGGCTGAGTGTGTGACATTTAAAGTTAGATATATAAGCAACATACTATCATCGTTGTTTCAAGACGATATTCACGGGCTAGCACTATATGTGACGGATTAAGAAAATAAATACCCCTTTTGGTTTTGAAATGTCAAGAAAATTTGTTGCTGGAAAAATAAAGTGCCGTATTTCATGTGCTTAACTATCTTGAGTAATAGATATCTTTGTGTTCCTCATGAGATCTATAATGTGGACAAGTGTCGTATCTCTATGACCAATAGTTTCTGAGATTCACAAATTATAAATGGTACTAAACAGCTACATAGTATTCGCTAAAACTTTAAACATTTCTCCTGAAAGTTAAGCATATGAGATATGTCACTGTTTTCCCAGCAACGTGTTGATTGAAATAAATTGTTTGTATCATACAAACGTAAAACAACATTCTCAGCTAGTTGGTACTGGTTTTGAACCTCTCATTTCTTTCAGACACACATTCCTTGTAAACGCCCCACATCGAATACAACCAGTGGACTACGTTCGAGTTACCTTGAGTTCCGAGGTACTGCACCTGCATTATTACACAGTTATCAAATTCCATATTATATTAATAATAGCTTCAGTTGCCTATCATATTATATTTACGTTCCTTCTACGATCGCATCCTATACATACAAACGGATATTTACGATAGTCTCTATATCTTCACTATATATTAACAATGTAACATTCTGAAGTTTTTACTGTACAATTCTTTAATGGTAAAACTATGTAATAGAACAAAATCACTAAAATTGTAGTGTTCCGTTAATCACTATTTTATAGAGAATATTTCCATTTTATAATCTACTACCCATTTTTGGTCCTCATTTTCTCTCTAAACAGTTATATAATACGTATAATTACATGTTGTTTCTACGGGGTGGGCAAAAACAATTAGACGGTTTAAATTTTACGCCCCGTTTTCGCATTTGAAGATGGCATGCTGAAACACACTCTGCTGTGTTAAGTGATTCATAACCTTCAGTCGAATGGAGCGTTGATTGCAAGAACACCGAGCGTTTGCTGTGGAAATATTAAAAACATTAAGATTGCACTAGCGTAACCTGGTACGTTTTTAGGTAACATTTTGAATTGCATTAAATAACGAAGAAGATGCGTCGCTCTTAAATAAAAAACGATTGAGTGAGACGAACATAATGCTGAGGACTGTCCTGAAATGTTAGTATCATTCGTTGCACATTTTCTGACCTTTCTTGCTGTTCGGACCAAACAAGGTGGCCTTTGTTGACATCAGATGCAGCAGCATTTCTAGATTCTTTAACCAAACTCAACATGATGTGGAGTGTTGGGGATTTTCTATTTCTCCCAATTACAACATATCTTTAAAACAAAGCAGGACGCTCGGTGTTTTCGCGATTAGTGTTCCATGGCTACTAAACGTTATGAAACACTCTATACACCATCGTATGTTAACGTGCCACGAAATTTAAATCCTTTAAACGTTTCCGCTTCTCCTGTTGAATTATTAAATATGTTCTTTTAAATTTTACTTTTTTTTTGCGCATGTTTTATATTTTATAACCGTGTTTCATATATCTCAAGTGAATCAATTTTCGGTAGCTTCTTGTCTTCTTTTCCATTTCCGCTCACTACTAGAACAATATTTCTATCACAATTCTTGCACATCGTTTCAAGTAGTGGGTCAAGAAGCGGGTTTGTTGACCTTGGACAGAAATAAAAATGCTGACAGGAGTGGAAATGTAACCGTATTGCTTTTTACGAAAAATACAGTAGATTTGTCATTTTCTCAACACAGACACATACACTAGTTATCTTTCGAATTAACTTATAATTCTCAATAGGGAAATCAAGGTCACGTGTTTATTTATGAACAATACTGTATATCAAATATGGCAATGAAATAACAGGTGATACAAGTCATAACATCCTGGAGATGAATGATAAATGTGAGATATCACAAGAAAAGCAAATAATGTAAGCTAGTCACGTAGAAGTTTTCCAAATGGTTGCGAATTCAGATAAGATTGTACAATATCATCATGAATTAATGACATACGGGAAGTTTCATTTTAACTGGAACTGTGGTTTAATAGATTCACTTTTCATAAAATGAATGAGAACACAACATTACCATAATGACAAAATAACAATGACATCTAATTCAGCTTATTAAGTGCGAACGAGAAAAAAAAAACGAATGTAGGTTAAAGTAAGAACCATTGACGTAGCTTCTAGTTTCAAACACAGTCACAAAAGTGATACGTAGGAAAAATTGACAATTGATTTTAAATAGTTTGTTTCGTTCTCAAGTCCTTTTCAGCATTTCTTCCATTTTCAAGTCTCTTGCAAGATCGTTGTTTACTTTCTCTTTCTTACACATACACATGTGTAAATATACTTGTTTCTGTCTTGTATGTATCTATACACTGTTCTCGCAAAGTGAAAATCGATATAGATATACATTTGACATTAATAGTCTATAGCAGTGTTTCTCAAAGTATGGGTCGCGAGAAGTTTTTCATTTTAATTATGAAAATTTTATTTTGATGCAGAAACATATGCTGTGAAGTACTATTCAGAAAATGAAAATTGGAAGCGTTTGTTAATGAGGTGAAGAGTAAGTTGTTACTCAGAGCCCTGACCTGTTGTACAGTCAGCAGAGATGCTGGGTTAGGAAGGAAAGAGAGTGGGTGAGTCAAAATCTGTCACGGGAGGGCATTGCGTCGTGCGTAGTGTTAGCTCTGTCTTACTTTTCTATGGAAACACTTTAACCCTCTTTGCGCATGCGTACAATTTCATATAGGGTAGACCGGGGCTATTTGAGTCAAGGGGTTATTTGGGTCAAACTTAAGAAAAATTCCACTGCGCATTTAATATGCGCACCAGTACGCTGAACCTGCCTTCAGTTGTGAGTTCGTTGGCAAAGAGAAGGGAGTGTGTCTTTGATCTGCTGCTTTCTTATTAGTTGCTGTGAATTTGCGACTATTCTGAGCAAGGTGAGTTGCAATACTTCATATTTTGCTCTCATATAAAATAGTGGCTGTATGATATAAGGTGCTGAACCTGTGTAAATGCATATATTTGTAAAATTATTACCGTACGCGTAAAACAGAACGTCAGCATGTTATAAACGCCGTTTTTGGTCCTCTCCTCTGTCTAGTGTGAAAGTAGTACGTTCCTATGTAAGCATGTGCGAACCGGGGCTATTTGAGTCAGGTGTAAACTTATGTGAATTTATTTAATTTATGGATTTTAATTTTGAATTTATGGTTTATACTATACGATGCATGTATGTAAAACAAAACATTTCATTTTCTTTTTAGATGGTACATACAAATACAACAATTACGGACATACAAATCAAATCACAAATACAACAAGTGAAATAATGAAGACATGGAGAACACCATCCAAAGTGTAACAAAAGGGGATTTGAATTTACGTGGAGCTTCATAGCTCTGCAATGTAAATTTGAAACTTTGCGAAGGAAAGTGCAGGTCGAAAGGTTGAGACTAACCTTGGGTGATAATAATGAAATAGTTCAAAGTGCAAAACCGAAAGCCAAAGAACACCCCATAGTACTGACAGAAGAACAGGAGGAAGAGTTCGTGTTGCGAATTTTGACTCTCGCGGGAAAAAGACTAGGCTGCACCCCTGAAACGATTCGTAAAGCTGTGCATCGATATTTAATAATAAATCAAATTCCGCATCCTTGGAAACACAAAGGATTAGCTGGTGAAGATTGTTTTTGAAGTTTCATGAAAAGACATCCGAAAGTCTGAGGGACTTTCAAGAGAAGTTGTGAGTGATTTTTTAACTGTTGAAATATGTTACTTCGACGATTAGTGTCAATACAAAACTACAGCGTATATATAACGTGGATGAAACAGGGTTTTCTCTTAACAACAACCCAAACAAGGTCATTGCCAAGAAGGGGATAAAGAAGTGGTTGCTCTCACTAGCGTCGAAAGAGGCGAGAATGCCATTGTGATAGTCCCTCCTTCGTTTCCGAAATTATTTTGTCAACAATCAGTGCTAAAGAAAAATAAATCACCACTGGCATATGCACACGTGCAGGTGCAAACTCAACAATCGTAACCGCGGTACTCTTTGTGTATTGTGTTCCGTCACGCCTAGACAAACGTGCTCTGCCGGCAAGTGAGCGGCATTATATAGACTTGCTAAAACAACTTTTCAGTGTTTCCTGTTTGACCATCATGGATAAATGGTTAATAAAGAAGCCTACTCGAGAAAAGAATGTTGAAAATGAAACGCAAATGGAAAGAAATGAGAGAATCGACGAAACAGCCAGTCAAAGGAAAATAGATGATGAGAAAGTATAGCGTTCAGCATCCGGCTCTAACCTTACACCGTCAAAAAGAAGAAAAGTTTCCAGGAAGTACGAACCTGATTATTTAAAAATAGGATTTTCCTGGAATTAAAACGAAGAAGATCCACGTCCACAGTGTGTTGTTTGCTGTGAAATACTTGCAAACGAAAGCATGCGACCAAGCAAATTGCGTTGGCATATTGAAACCAAACATCCGGAGTTTGTAAACAAGCCACTCGAGTTCTTCGAAGGGAAACTCATGAGCTGAAGAAGTCGAAAAATAAGCTTACACATTTCAGTAAGATCAACGAAAAAGCCATGCACGCTTCTTACCTGATTAGTTTAAGAATTGGACAAACTGGAAAACCCCATACAATCGGTGAAACGTTGATCCTTCCCGCGATAACAGATGTAGTTGGAGTTATGTTTGGTGAGAAGAGCTGAAAAGAAGTTGACACGATTGCACTATCCAATAGTTCTGCTGCACGGAGAATCGATGAAATGTCTCAATGGATAGATGATGAACTGATTCGAAGAATACGTGCGAGTAAACTTTTCTCTTTGCAACTAGAAGAGTCAACAGATGTACAAGATTTGTCTCAGTTTCTTGTTTATGTACGTTACATATGGAACAACGAAGTGAATGAAGATATGCTTTTGGTGAACCTATTCTTCGAGGTACTAGCTAGGAAATTTTCAGTGTTCTAAATAATTATGTTTAATCGAACGGTTTAGACTGGATGAAATGTGTTGGTGAATGTACTGATGGTGCCCGGGCTATGTGCGATAAAAAAA
>JAGDQP010073708.1:0-10355 GCA_022664845.1 Lepisma saccharinum | reverse complement strand
TCTAGACTAGGTCAAGTTAGTTCCTAGAAAGTGTTACTACGACCAGTCGTGAAATCAAAGTACTTACTAACATGGTTCTTCACTGTATGTTATGACTTCAATGTAATCCTTTACCATCCCTAGTTTACCCTTACCTTTTACCATATCTCTTTTGCGGATCAGTGTTTAGTGTTTCATTTCAAACAAATGTCATTTTCCTTCAACTTTGATTCGATTCGGATTCTGGTCTGATTATTTGGTCTAAGTCAATTTAACAGTACTAGAATAAGGAAAAGGGATGTTATAAGGGGAAAGGAATGCAAGATGGAAGTCAGATAGGGTCTAGCTTGAAGATACCCTCTCGGAATTAGCCTGTTTGCTCGGGAAAACCCTGGAAATATCTCAGCCATGGTCTTGGCTCGAACCTAAGACCTTCTTAATACGAAGACAACGCTCTACCAATTAAGCCATGGCTGCATGGTTATGTAGATATCACCGTGGCCTGAGCCACGAAGCTCATACTTCTTCCCCATTTGCCTATCCAGAGGTCATCTTATAACCATTTCACGTGTTCGACTTTGTCTTTACAAAACCTTTCGCTGCGAATACGCCTAGCTTACACAGTGAATGCCCTTGTGATCATGTAGTTTGTGTTTTTCCCGTTAGATGGCAAACCATGTTCGCAAATGTGCTGCCATCTATGGGGGCTTAAACGTACTACTTTCTAAGATTCTCCGTGCTACTCAAGTCCAATAATTGAAGGTAAATTATATGTTATCCTCATTGCTAAGGCATTACTTTTGCTAATGAATGAATAAAAAATAGTATACTTTCTTGAGTAAAGCTCAGAATTCGTGGATGGTAGGAAAACGTCCAAGTTTCGTTAGTTAAAAAAAAATAATCAGAAAATATTAACACCTTCAATCTGCTTGATGTGATTTGTTGAGTGTTTAAAAATTTTTTACGAGTCCGGAAATTCTGCTGTCCCTACCCATCCAGTATATATATATTAATAAAACAGCACTTATCATTTACCTTTTGGTTCATCATTATCGTTTTCTTTTTTTAGTTATTTGATACTTTATCTTTACTGCATTTTTTAATGTGGAATTTGCTGACATTTCTTCTTTAGAATTTTAAAAAACCGAGCTTGTGTATAAAATATCCTTGTGCAAAAATGAATAAGAAGTTCGTCTAACTCGGTACATACGATTATTATACTCAAAAAGAAGACAACGTAATTTCAGAAGCGATATATATATGTACAAACGAAAATAGGAAGATACGACCATTCACTACTTTTTAAGTTTGATTGAAAATTCTGTCTGTCCTTTGTGCCTCGTCAAACTCTCGAGTACAAAAGATTTTTTTTTCAGACAAAAAAGAACAAAAAAAAAAGGCAGAGGCTGCTAGTGGATGGAACACAATAAAAAGAATTCGTTTTGTTTCCCAATCAATACTAGCGCTCCTCTTTTGTCCGAAGTTGATTGGATCACCTTACCCGAGTACCTCGCTCACAGGTCTCAGAACGCGATTGTGCAAAATTAATGGAATGTGGCCTTTTGAAGTAGAAATGGAAGAACCATGGGAATTGTACATAAAGCTTCTATTAGTATGCCTTCCCCTTCATGTCTCATCCCTGGCGTCGCTCTTGTTTCGTGTGTCTTTCGTCAGTGCAACAGTTGCTGTATAAAGAACCTGTCCACGTTCACCAATATTGAATGCTCCAGCTAGTTTATCTCTCTTGAATAATATTTGGGTTTGTTATTCATTCACAATGCACGATCAGCTGTGAATAAGACAAATATCGTTGAACGAAGTTGAAATACGAGGGTGGTCTGATAATAAAAGTACAGATCCCAATTATACCATGACACATATTCTGAAGAATGTGACATATTTTGAACTAACTATGATTTATTTCTCGACAAAGTCGTCGTAAGTTACCTTCACAATAAACTTGCCTTTCAAGATCATCTCAGCCAGGGATAAAATCTTTGTTTTAGGATCCCCCCCCTTTCTTCATTTATTACAAATTGAACACTGAGTGAAGAACTGAAGAAAAGTGGTTTGCAATGTGTGTTGGTCTTAGATTCTCTTGCCAGACGAAAAGTTCTTGAACGGTCCCAAGAGCTGAAAACCGAACGGAGTCAAATTCGCACTGTGTGACGCCCTGTTCTAGATCGTCAGTCAATTCCGTTCGGCCTGTTTGGAATTTCTTACACCACACAAGAACTTACGTTCTATACACTGTAAAAAGTGGAAACACGAAATGGATGAATGTTTCTTCGCTTTATGGAGAAATAAAAATCGAAAATTAGCGTTTTGTTGTATTTACTCTTAAATGTGGATATAGTGTAAGTCCTTTAGTGGAAATATTAGTAATATTAACTGCATTTTAAAGTTTAACATTTTCTTTGTAATAGCTTAACGTTAACTGGAAATGGGATGAAACTGGCCAAAGTGTTTTGTCGGTGAACGTTCAACTTATTTCACGCTTAAAACTCGGCCATTTTCTGATCGGAGTGTAAGCTAAACTGCCAATGTTTACGTACTTTTGTGGATGAAGTTTAAGCTTTGGTTCGATATTCTATTATCCAATAACAGGAGTAACGTTACTTGCTTGTGACTGAACGCGCCGCCATTATGAGTGTTTATATTGCTTTTACATTGTGAACAGTAAACAGTTTACTGGTGGACCGAGGACAACAAGGATTGCATTGGCGGAAAGAAGAATTAAGTTGGGTATATGTGCACATGCAAATTTTGGCAATTCGAACGCAATTATTTTGGGAGATATCGATGATTTAATAAGTCAGATTCTTGTTTCTGGAGAATGAAGAAAATACACTTATTTGTAAAATGCTGAAAAGAATGGGAAGCAAATACATAGTAATGGGTACTGGGGGAGGGTATATTTTTCCGGGCGCCATCATGAAGTCCGCCATATTGAATCTCGATTGGTTTTCTTAAATGGTAAGGGGGTCTTGTAACCTAGTCATTCTAGGCTAGAATATTACGGAAAGAAGATTACTTCATTCCACTTACGTCTGCCCCATCAGTGTTTGCTTGTGAGTATTTAACAACATCGATCAGTCGCTTGGAAGTCTGAGGTAACCCAAAGCTTACCTAAGGTTACAGTTTCCATTCTGGGAACCAGCTTCCAAAAACTCCCTGAAAGGAAAGCATAGTGTCTCGAGTTTGCAAATGCAGCCCCTATTCGTAAAACGAGCAATTAACGCAGAGAACACGAGACAAGGAGGAAAAAATCATCTGAGGGACGAAATGAAAAACAGGAGAATCTGTCAGGACATTTAACTAACCCGCCTTCGCTCGCTGTCGCTCACTCGGCATTAATTCCTGTCTGCGTGACATTCTCGTGGTTTTACCTTACATTACGTACAAAGTTGATTTACTACATCAATATGTATGTGAAACTAGGAAAGTAATGAATTCCGATGTCTCCCAAAATGAAACTGGTAATCTAACTGATCCAGAAATATAAAACAAGCTTCTTACATGTATTAAAAGATAGAAAAGAAAACCAATTTGAATCAGTATTCAGGGCCGCCAAATGAACGGTCGCTTATATTTCAGACAGCAAAACACCCGGGTCACAAAATGTATGCCACCAGTTCTGCATTAAAGAACTGCAACTGTCGGAAGGCTCATTGCACAGTTCTTACTATGCGCCAATAAGAGTGAGAAAGAGAGAGAGAGGAAGATTTCTCAATTACTACAGACAACGAAGTAAAAAAAACTGTTGTTTTTTTCAGTTGAGAACAACAATTCTTATCTGTATACCGAGAAACAATTTTCTTAGAAATGAGATACCAACATTCTCCTTTAATTGAAAATGAGACCACAACCTGTTTGGAAATGAGATCAGAGATCTTATTTGCAAACCGACATGTTCTCATTTCCAATTAAATGAGAATGTTGGTATCTCATATCTAAGAAAATTGTTTCTCGGTACACAAATAAGAATTGTTGTTCTCAACTTTAGAAAAAAAAAACTGTTTTTTTTTAATGTGAAAATACTAAATACATTCTGTAATTTTGAGGAAAGTGAAGGCTTTACAATGTTGTATTGGTAATTTTTGACAATTATGCCGTTCAGTTAACTTATTTCTTTTTATGTACGGACCGAACCTATAAGAATTAATAGAGAGGAAACGTTCATTCATGCATTCTAGCACAAAATACTTTTATCTAATCTGTATGCATGGAATTTCTAAATGTTTCTAATTTGCAACACAATAATTCATTCCCCCGCCGCACTGAAAAAAAACCGGTAATCATCAGAAAACAATTTATGGAACTATTTGTTGATTTTAAAAGAAAAAAAAGGACAGAGAACAGTTTGAGTAATTACCTACGTATGCAATATTAATTCACTCGAATTAGCAAATAAATAAATAAAATTGCACACATTGCGGAAAAGGCAGATAACGAGTAAAAAAATGGCAGAAAAAAAAAATTCTGAATTTTGTTGTTTAGTTTGAACATTGTCAGTCAAAAACGTAGGAAAGTGTCAATAATTGACAATTTTGCATGGACCATATCACACTAATTTCAAGCTCATTATTTCGCCGGAGGAAAATAAAATAATGCATAGCATAATTAGCCAATGAACCGGAAGTTACATGGTGGAAGAAACATCATGACGATTTACTGTTTGGCGGAAATTAAAGTCAAAACCAAAATTGAATAAGGTGAAAAGAACAAGACTTTTTTGTAATGCTTACATTTGTAATAAGCCTTTTAATATTAATGGAAGTACTTAAAAAACATAGACAGTCGTATTCAGAAACTTTTATCAAGTGACTCGCGCTGTACTAACGAGTGATTAAAAGTGTACAGCGCTAGTCACTCCAAAAAACGTTCCTGCATACGGCTGAGAGTATCTAGAGACTGGAATAATATCGGGCGAATGCGCCTGCTCATCACTCGCGAGTGGTAAGTCACACGAACTACGTAAATAAAGCTTCGAAATCGATGTTTGCAACCAGCAATTGTGGCTACATGATGGCTGCTTTTCTTGTAAGCGTGAGTTGCTTGCAATTTGGGTGAGTTGGTCAATTGAAACACGTGTTTTTATTGCGTATTCTAAGTGTAACGCCTATTTTTATTGGATATTCAGCCACATCGCAAGCAACGCACGCTTGCAAGAAAAGCAGCCCTAAGAGCTGATTTTCATGCAAGCGTGCATTTCTTGCGATGTGGTTGAATAGCCAATTGAAACGTGTTTGAGTACGTGTTCTACGTGTAACACAAGTTTCTATTGGATATTCATAGAAATCCCCAGCAACGCAGGCGGCGAGCTCTTGGCAGAAAAGCCGCCCTTACTCTATCATCGCGTTAAATGTTCGTTGAGCGACTCATTACATAAAATGTACAATATGATAAGAACTCACGCATCAAGTATTGAACGTTCTCATCTACGGTGCGAGCGGTCTCGACTTCAATATTAGCTGGATTTGTTTCGCTCTTGACCTCTGACACACTGATTCTAAAATATGAAATTATCTGAACAAAGAAACAATAAGACTGTGGTTAGGAGAGTCAGATAAAGTTCAATGTAATTATTTCTATTTAAAAAAAAAAAAACTAATTTGAACAATGTTGCTTCCAGTGCACAATTCGTACAAAACAGAAGTGATATTATATTGTTTGCTTTCGTGTTCTTCCTCTTCAAATAAATCATAATTTATACCGTACGAATCTTCCTTCGCAAGGAAGTAAACTGGGTCGAAAAGTATAATTGAAATATGAAGTGAAACTTGACACTGGCGATTAGAACAAGATCTTTTTAGAAGAGACTCATTGGAAATCGAACCCGAGACATACACTAGAACTGAGTACGTTAAACGTACCTATTATGTTGTTCAGTGGAACACAAAGCTACATGCTAGAGCTTATTGTTTCCTAATGCCGGGTCGTTAAAAATTTCTCTTAAATGGTACACAGTAAAGTATTTTGTGTTAACATCTCATAAGATTATCTGCATCAAAATGTTGAGAATCTATGACTATAGATGGCAATGTTACCTCAAAGATTTCAAAAGTACAAAAGTCAATCTTCAATGGAAAGCACCACAGCTTTGATCAAGCTACGAAAACTTCGGCCCCAGCCACATCTACACCGAAGAACCCCTGGCGACCGCCGACACATGTGAATAATCGCTTGTTATGATTAATCAATGGTGGTCGGTGACGTACACTGAAAATTCTCCTGTGTCACAAAAAGAACAGAAAAACTTCACAAAAAATGAACTTTATTGGAACGTATGTGAGCTTGATGTGAACCTATTTTTTAAAAAATGAGTTTTTAGTGTACTCAATGTGTCTTTTCAATGGCTTCTGGCTCACGGTACATATTTTGTACATATTAAGTTCTTATTTAAAGTTGTTCACATTATCTACACTTCGTTCTGAGATCACCTTTAATACATGTGCCAATAATAAATGAACTTTACGTGCATAAATTGTCCGCCAGTACACCAGAAGTACATATATTTTGCACTAAAATGTGACGTAGTTCATATTAATTTCACGAAAAGTTAATACATTATGCACTAAAAATGTGGTAAAACGAACATATTGTGAACTTTTCTCGGAACATATCTTGATTTTTAAGTGTACTTTGATTTTCAGTGTAATAGGTATGCCGTCTCAGGACTCTTGTTCTCTTAACTGTAATGGCTGCTAAAGCATGGTTCTCCACAACATGAATAACCATTCTCATATAAAGGTTACGGAAAGTGAGGGAGAAGATATCTGTCTTGGCAAGTGAGTCCCCGTAGGGCCCAGAGTTTTCCTGCGGGGCTCGAAACGCCGGAAAATAAAGATAATCCGGCCAACAGTAGCAGTGTGCGTCCATGATTGTGTTCGCGAAAGAGCATGAATCAATTTCACTTGCCCCGGGCCCCAGAATACCTTACGCCGCCACTGATCTAGCCAATACTTAGGGAAAGTTATAGACGAAATGTTTGTACTCTCGAATTGTTGAGACATCTTTATAGCTAGCAGAACATGGAAATCTCATATTTTTTTTTCATTTCCATGAATGAAAACAGTAATTTCGACCAAAAAAACTAATAATAATAATAAAATAAAAAAACTTGAACTTTAGAAGCACTTGATTAATACTAAAAATCAAAGTACACTTAAAGTGCACAATATGCCCCGAAAAATAGTTCATAATATGTTCCAGTTTTACCACGTTTTTAGTGCATTATATATAAACTTTTCGTGATTTTGTTATGAACTACACCACATTTTTAGTGCACAACATACGAACTTTTGGTGTGCTGACACCCAATTCAAGCACAAAAAAGTTCACTTAGTACTGGCAAAAGTACTAAAAGTGATCTGAAAATGTGCTCTGGATAATGTGAACTTCAGTAAATATGAGCTTAATGTGTGTAAAATATGCACTGAGTAGGTTCACAAAGTTCATATAAAGTTCAGTTTTATGAAGTTTGTGTGTGCTTTTTGTGGCATTGAATTTTCAGTGTACACGTTGTAAAGATACATTGTCGACAGAAGATACAGAATTGAAATATTATTAGAAAGTTTTAATTTTGATTGAAGAATTTCTGAAATTCAAATATTTTTTTTTATAAACCACAATATCACGAGAAACCGATAAAGACAAATTTTTTAGACTCTAAAATGTATTCTTCATTGTTCTGCATTCGTCCTCGACCTAATTTTACATCCACACTTTTCGGCTCGATCCCAGCCCGACCTAAAATCGAAGCAGTCCGGAAAGGAAAGTGGGTAATTGGGTTCGTAACCTACTTTTCTGCCACATTAGGTCAGGACTCTCCGATTACTTGTCTGGTTCGGAAAGAACCGGAAAGTGTGGATGTAGAATAGGGTCGGTCCGAGATCGGTCACGAATGTTCGGGTCTAGTTTTCTTTCCAATAGGCTTTCGTTTCTTTATGTTAATAATGAATCTAAGGAAACATTTCTTTTGACATATTCCCTGCGGAAGGACGGAAAAGGAAAGAGAGAGAGAGAGAGAGAGAGAGAGAGAAAGGAGGAAGAAGAAAGGGGTCTCCACTTTAGTTAATGAATCGGTATTTGGAACGGAAATGTGAAAGAAAGAAAAGAAGGAACTGACATGACAAAGGTATTCTTGTGGTTGTGAACAAACTGGAACTGCTCCAAATTTGTTCACACATAACAACAATCGTCAGCTATGACGTCATTGTAAAGTCCAATAGAGAACTGAAGAGCAATTATAACAGGAGTGGTGACATATATGCACTCTAATTGACAATATTGATAGAATATTCCCTGTTTCCCAACAAGGTAAATATCCCTGAAGTATCTTACATATAGGTAACACTCGTACCAATTACTTTGCTTTGCAATTCTGACAAATGTAATGGCTGAAAGGAATTGAGTTAACAAGCATATTTCGGATGATTAAATACTCATTTAAAACATAATTATAACTACGTATATACCATTTGAACATTACCTGTACATAGATTGTCAGTTTAGTGTACGGTTGCCAACCGTCCGGTATTTTACCGGACGGTTCGGTTTGACACTGTCCGGTGTCCCGTACGACCTCAAAACCGGACGTTAAATGTCCGGTAATTTTTCCTCTTACTAGTCCTATTCATATTTTTTAATTCCGTGGAAAGTAGATTTAGTTGAATCTGGATTCTAAAATGAACCGCATTTGACAACCGGCTGATCACGGCCCTAGTGCAATTCCATTCCGCAAAGAATTTGTTGTTCCGTCGCAGTGATGTTATCGTTTGCAAGGCCTAATTTTGGCTAAATATAGTATATTTGGAGAGGTATTTAGCCATACAAATATACGAAATGGTTATATCCTTACATATACGTAGCTTATTTTATGAAACTCTTGCCATTTTAGCCTTTTTTATTAGAGATTAAAGGATTTCTAAAAATACCTTTTTCTTTGAAAATAAAATGTAAACTTGAAAAATAAGCCTATCTGTCATTATATACAATCGTATTAATTGATTTCTCAAGACAGAGGATGTTTTATTACGCAACAAGTTTTTTATTGTTTCTCTCTCCCCACCCAACAGATTTAGAGCTACTCAACAATACATGTCAACTCAGATAATAATTTTATTGTCGCTCCCGTAACTGCCCCATTTGCTACTTTTTAATAATTTTAATTTCGCATTTCATTGCAAGATTCATTGCAGCAAGAATGAGTGGGGGTTGTTTACCCCCGAAAGTCTCGGCCCCCCCCCCCCCCAAACTTACAGTTTTACTGTAAAAAATCGATAGAAATCGATTAAAACTTCACTTACGCCCTCCCAATTTTGACTTTAAACCCCCGAAACTAAAAATCCTGTTGGAAACTCGGGTTGTTGACATTTTTGACGAGCGATGATGTCACAATCTTAAGAGTCCTGGAGGGTGTCCGGTATTTCCATTTTGAAAAGTTGGCAACCCTAGTTTAGCGTAGAGCTAAAAAACAATTTTATATGGGCCAATCTAGTAACTGTAGACTTCGGCCCATCACGATTATGCGTAACGTTCTAGTTAAAGGACACCCATACCGGTACTCGATCCCAGGACCTTCGAGTCATTAGCCTAACGCCTTAGCCCCCACGGCTACCCGGTCGGCTTTAGTGCAGAGCTCTAACACGGATGGGAAAAGGAACCCTGAGTAATGATTCATTAGTAGATAAAAAAAACATATGTTCTAAGATTGTACCGAGAGACCACTTGCGAGGCTTTGAGTTTGCAGATTGGCGCCGAAAATTGGAATATTTAAAAGTCGTAACGAGTAATTTTCCTTCTTCCAAATTTCGTTGGCAAAACAATATCTCATATGTCATCTGTAATTTTCTTCACGAAAGCTTTGTATGGACGAAAGACTTCTACGAACGCGTACCGGAAGAAGCTAATGTGTTTGGAGGAAGAACTTGGCCGGCAGTGATTGCGAGAGATCATATCCCCTATGGAGTAATATTTCACCAAAAAAAATTCTGGAGAACACCCCCCACCTCAAACTTAAAAAAAATTTACGGTAAAAAATTTATAGAAACTGTGCAAAACTCAACTTACAAGTTCCCAATTTTGACTTCACACTCCCAAACTGAAAATCCTGGTAGAATTCCTGTGATAATTGTCAAATGTAAAATGTGAACATTGTTCAAACACACTGTTTCAATACTCTTCACGTGTTATTGAAACTACACACTTTGCACAGTACACGCTATTCTTACGGGTTATACACACACACAACTGCGCGATTTCTACGGCGTCCTATGGAAAGTTTTGGCATTTCATATCTCGGGAGTCACTCAAGCTATGCAACATTGGACTGCACTATTATAATTATGTTCCAAGCTTGAATTGAATTTTGT
>JAGDQP010073707.1:0-10355 GCA_022664845.1 Lepisma saccharinum | reverse complement strand
GTTCATTACACTTCTTGAGGTACAGTACCAAAGAAGGTTACTACCAATTTTTGATCAGTACTATTTTCTTTCGCAAGCTTCATCATTTAAATGCAGCGTGTGAATTTTGTAGCTTAATATTCACAGAAGCTTTACAGCGTAATCTTCTGGTGGATGCATTAATTCTGTAGTCCAATATGATATATACTTGAAATATGATATATACTTCACAAACAGAGTTCGATTTGTAAAGGGGTTGGCATTCCACCTCTCTGCAACAGCCTTCCCAGACTCTGTTTACCGAAATAAACCTGAGATATCAACAGACATAAAATCAAGAGTCCCTCCTCTGGAAATTGCACAAATCGGGCACTGCTTCACATCTGTTAAGAACTCTGGAACAAAACAGTAAACATTGTCTGCTAAATCAGAGACGGTGCCTTATACTGGCAAATGAACTACCCAAGGAATAACACATCGATCTTTAACCACGGCATCTGGAATGTCGATATTTTCGCTAGACAGTGTGCATGGCAGTCTCTCCCTCATAACGCATTTTGTGTCGCTAATCATTTCTCAAATCTTTTGAAAAAGAGTGGTTGGAATTGACTGATGAAGATGGTTGAACAGCTTACGCGACTGTAAATCAAGACTGTCATATGAGTGAGTATGGTTTCCCTGGTACCCGGATGGTAAATTTGAAGTGAGGGTGAAGAAAGCTACTTTGTGTTAGCAGAGTAGATGTAGTTTGGATGTAAGCATGGAGGCAAAGAGGAACTGTGAGATGTGGATTGGTGGAGGGCGGTTTTTGAACTTCTATGAAGATGTAGGATGTTATTCACCACATTGCCTGCATTTGGCAAGCTGTTGTATGTTGACACAATTTGCACTGTATCACATCCAGTGAGAGCATGTGCATGAATCATCTGAGGCATTGTATGTTGTTTAACTGTTGCACCAATATCTATAACCGTTCTCTCCTGACTTGTTGTATTTTAATTGGGTTGTTTTGGCTTGTTTCATGGGCATTGTAGATTAGACAGCTATCACAGCGAATAGGAATGGATGCGGTGTTGTGTTAAGACTCCAATATGCAGCGTTGCTTACACATGTAGGCTCCTATGTGTAGTAATTTTAATGGTAGGCTGATGAGGTGTTAAGACTTGGATCTTGTAGCTGGCATTTCTTTCTTTGGTTTTTACTTTCAGACATGATAGCGTATCCCTCATATTTGAGTTCTGTCTCTGCTTCAGAATCTGTTATATGTGAGTCAGCTTCTCGAATTAAAACAGATAGCATGAGTTGACGGTTTGGGGGTGGTAGCAAGTTTGTGGTTCTGGTGCCATAGAAGTGAGATTAGCTTGACTGCTGAAAATTTGGTAGCTATGCTTGTTTCTCATTGTTATTCATCAGATGTTCATTATGAGGTTCAATTATAATGCTGTTCTGCTGGTACGATTTGGGATGTTTTCTCGAGGGACATATTACAGATGTAGCAGAAACATCTTAGGTGTTTGTAATTTACTATCATAATGATTTACAAGAAATGAATTAATCAGTCTTATTTGATGTTCAGTTTGTTGTAGATTAGGATGCTCTGAATCGGATATTGAATGATCCAAATGATTGATCTTGGTCGTAGTATAAGTGACACCTACTACTAGCATATAATTACAAATGGTGGTTTAATATCTGTACGAACTTTAGAACTAATCATAATAACAACACAAGAAATAAATTCGACATTAAAATATTATTTCTCTAATCGAATAATGTAAAATTGATATTCATTAATTAAAATGGATAGAAAACATAAATTTTAAACATGCACCGCAGCACCGATGTTTAAAACCGGTGTCCCTGAAATAATTGAACAAACTTTAGAAGATGATTCACGTCAAAGCAAGAAAAAAAGTACAAAAGTTCCTTTCAAGAAATGTCTAAACACGTGTACTTTTGGAGCAACAGGTGCTCGAAGTTAAGGCAGCAGCATCACAAATGACGTCATATCTCAATAAGCAATGATTATAAGGGGTGTCGGCTTAGCAAATCACAATCGAAGTAGTACCCGATACATCCATTTGTGCAATATTTAAGATTCATGAATGCAAATTACATGAGATTTCTTTGATTGTTCTATTACACTATATTTATTCACTGATAATAAAATTCTCACTTTGCTTATACGGCACGATTTCAATCGTAAATATCCCTCATATGGATGCATTGGGTACTACTTCGATTGTGATTTGCTAAATCGACACAATCTACGTCATTATTTGTGGAGATATGACGTCATTTGTGACGATGTCGCGAAAACTTTGAGCTCCGAAACAAAGGCATGTTTCGAAATTTCTTCAAAGGAATTTATTTCTTGTTTTGATATGAATAATCACCTCCCAAAGTTTGTCTAGTTATTTCAGATATACCTGTATATGAGGAAATTAGTGCTGCCATCTATCGTGACTTACCAATTCCGACAAATGTTAATTATACATGGTGGTTGGATTTATTTTCATAAATAAAATTTCAGAAATAAAATAAGAATGAAATACGTAAGGAGGTAGTGCTAACACCTTTGTTACTAGACAACCTCATACAAATACGAAAATCAAAAAACCCTGTAGAAAATGGTCGTTGATAAAAAAAATGTTCAATGGTGCCAGTCTTGCGACCGGAATTTTTGGATTCAGAACACAAAAATGCATAAGAAAATATCAAAAAACCTTGTCATCCCAAAATGCAATGTACTCTGAATCTGCTACCAGACTAGAAAGGGATTTTGTAAATAGGGTATTGTGTTGAAAATTGAGCCTGTATAATAAAATTTAAAATTAAAAAAATTGGGACTCAGTAAGGAAAACGTAGTAAGGAAAGTGGAATCCAGTATAGAAAACGCAGTCGGAGAAAGTGGGATACAGTATAGAAAACTCACCCCGACAAAAGTGGAATATAGTATAGAAAACGTACCTCGAAATAATGTGGGATGTGGTATTGTGGGAAACGCAGTGAAAAGGGAGTAGATTGCTGAGTCAATCACAAAAAGTGGAAGTCAGTATAGAAACCGCAAAGAGGTAAGTGTGGGTGTAGACGAGGAGAAAAATTTACTGCAGGTTTAGACCAGATTTAAGTTTAGCATTCAAGCCCCGAATGAAAGCTCCTTCCCAGTGACGTGTGGATGTGTTTGGGGTGGGGGATAGGGTATGGATTACAGCTATACGGAAATTGTCATCGAAGTCAGTGTTGTGCAATTGCGTGTGTATAGACACTGGCAAATCGGGTCTGTTGGTGATGGAAAAGTGGCGGTGATTATTGGCACGAAGATTCAAAGTACCACCTATTTCCCCCACATAGAATGCCGGGCAGAGTGTGCACTAGGATATATATATGACATTTCAGGTTTGAAAGGTTCCTTTGGGATGTAGAGTGAAGTTGCCATTGGCTGTGTTGATAGAGATAGATGGAACAACTTTTACATCCAGCGCTGTTACATATGTAGGCGGGCACTGAAAGCAAATGGGACGAAGGGTTAGTGTGCACCAGCGGGATGTTTCTAAGATTGGGAGGATGCTGAAAAACTAATCTCGGCTTGGTGGGTAAGACAGATCTGGTATTGGGTATATGGAAGCAGGGGCGTCGACAGACAAAAAAATTGTGGGGTGGCACAGGGGGCGTGGATTTTTTGAAGGAGCACATCGATGGATACTACAATTAAAAATTTGTTATGTACTGGAAGCATATATTGTTGGAAATTTTAGCACCTTTTTGTTTGTAATGTTAAGTTGTAAAAATAATAAAAGGATGACATGCAAAGGTATACAGAAAATGTCGCTTATCGTTATTCCCCACCTTTTACCAACGTCTCTGCAGCTGTGCAATGCCCAGCCGGTAAACTGGGAAAGGGGGTCTTAGACAGAAAGAAGGCCGTGAGTGCCTGCCTCATTGACGAAGGATTTCCCACGAAGTTGGTTCTCCAGGGAATGAAAGAGCTGACACTATGTTGGCGCAAGGTCCAGGGAGTGCGGTGAATTGCACAATGTCTCCCAGTCAAGTCGCTGTATGTTATCCCTGGCCACCCGTGCCATATGCGGCCTGGCATTGTTAGCAAGGAACAGTACACCCTTGCGATTCACCAATGCTGGCTCCTTCTGCTATATTGCCTGTTACACATGTTCCAACTGCTGAAACTGCAGGTTTAACACGGTGGTAACAGCTCGTAGTGCACGATTTGGCGACTAGAACACCAAATCTGAGCATGATCCTGGGTGAGTGTAGAGGTGGCCTTGTGGTGTGAGACGCAGGGTCTCGCGGTGACAACGATTGTCTGGCATGCCTGGGAGTCTCATATAGACCCCACGTTTTGTCACTGGTGAGCACTCGATCGAATGGGCGTGTTACGGTACCAACAAAGCAAGGACAAATGAGCTGTCGCTTGCTGGTCCTTGTTGGCTTCCGACAGTGTGTGGGATACTAACTTGCTCAACTTAAGCGCCTTCCATGTGCGGGATCGGTGAAGTCTGACTGTTCCATCACAAACCTGGAAGCGTTGGACAAGCTCACCACACACTTGACTTCTGCCTTCAGGGCTGACTGCTCTATGGCTGCCTTCAGGGCCTGGTTATCCAGGGCATGTGGGGTCACCACTACGGGGTTCAACACACATGGATAAATATTCTGACCAGAATTTATGAAACCAATGCCTGTGATGCGTTCATTCACAGCATTATCCCCAAAGGCTTGAAGTATTCGGTGACTTGATTCGGTTGCGGACAAGCCCACCTTAAATTAAAATTATAAAGCATACAACCCCGGACGAGATGTTTCGACATTTCCATTTGACTTCCGCACCACTCGAGCTATGACTGATGTGAATGGGCAAAACACCTGTCTTGGTCAATGTTCCCACTCCCATCCCGATCGCTTGTCCAGCACCTGAAGAAACACTTATTTTTGTATCAGTGATCACGTATGTATTTCCATGCGACATCAAAAACATTTTTGTCACATTGTACTTTCTGGAAAGTTTTTTTTTATCCTTCTAACAGCAAAACAAGATTTGAAACCGTTTCAACCTTCACACCGCTCATTTTTTCATGAGTGGGCAACGACTTTGACTCTGCAGATGTTCTATCTCCGTGAAATAATCTAATGCAATAGATCATTTAAAATTTATCTTAAGAATTCGTTAATTTTTAGGTTCGAAAGCCATCATTCCTCAAAGAATGTCTTCATTATTTACCAATCTTCTGTTCAGTTCCTTAACAGCTTCAACAGAACAAAACTTGGATGTAAATATCTCTTCAGATTCAGAATATGGTTTACCATCTCATTAAAATTAGATCCGATTTTATACTTCCAGAGAGCGCGCTTCGTTTTCTGAGTTATTCTTTCAATTATTGTTGTGTTCAACTTGAATATTGCAAAACATTTTTTACTTTTAATGTTTCATTAAATATTGTTGCTCATTTTCATACCACAATAATACAATGCCAACTGGCAAACAACTAGGAAGAAAAACTGACTTGGACAAACAATATTCCGGTAAGATGGAATCCAATATTTTTATTTCCTTTCTTTGTCAGTGTTTTCAGAAGACCAATTTTCTTCTTTAACTTTTCTCCTGATTCATTTTAGCATCCAGACACCCTGAAAATAACCATTACAATACACAAATAAATGTTTATTACGATTTATTTTGTACCGATTCGTAAGCATTTAAATGTACTGCAATAGTGCAAAACAGCAGCAAACGGTTGTGGTTCTACTTCTGCCATCATCAAAAAATTTGACAGTGAACAATCTCATGTATTGAGTTATGAAAAACAAACTTTCATGATGAAAACGTGATTCCCATAGGAAGTCTGTTTTATTATTTTGAGGCACCCTGTAGATCTTTACTTGGCTCTTTGAATCGAATATAGCAGTACCGGAAATCACAACCTTAATGGGCAATTATTGAAAAGTATTCTTAATCCACGCGTGTTAAAATCTGTTATTTATAACCTTACGTCGAAATGATTTCAGACATTATTATTTTTAAAACGCTAGTTGAAACAAACCCTCGGACTTGTATGATGTGTTATTCTGTTATGAAAACTGTCTATTCAAAGATATTTTATTCCTCAATTAGCATACAATAAATACCGATATATATTGTCTCACTCAGATTTTAATATGCCCCTACGCAGAAAGTTCAACTGAGGGACATTGAATCGCATTTCACTTTCTATATCTGTTTCTACAACCTAATTAACAGTACACATTGCTATCCCAGCCATATCTAACCTAACCTAAACTTATCTACCCAGTGTCACTAATAATTGAAAATATTGTAGGGTTCTGATCGGAAGCGGTTTTATAGCAAAGTTGTGGTAGCAATATTTCCTCAATGATCTGGCTTTCATACGACAGTTTCATGGCTTAACGAAAAATTGTGGATATCGGTCGGTGGAACAGTAAAATCACGTATTCTGGTATTAATCTGGGATTTGATTTGGGATTACGAATCAAATTGTTTTGAGCAACTGGCAATTAATGAGGCATACAATCGCATCACCTTCGGCCGAAACTAAATTACTGAAACTAAACATCAACTCACGTTTGCTTCCCTTGAGGCCTCAAAAGGTGCGGAATTACTTTTGTAATCCTCAGTTTACAACATATTACTTTCTATTATTTATTCATTTGGATAATTTCGTATTGCTAAATTCATTTCCGCGTTGAGCAGAAAAGGTATATTTTCTTGTAAATTTATGTGCAAATATTGCAGTAACTCGTACTTCAAAATAAAATTATATTTTTCAAACATATGGGAAACAAAAGTGGACAATTAGAAGGCATTTGTGACAGCATTACCAATGCCCTACTTTTAAAAAGATCAAATGTCTTGTCAGAGTTGTGGGGCCAAGAGATTTTGGGGGAGCCTCAAAGGTCTTCATTTAGCGACGCCCATGTATGGAAGTGAGAGTGTAGAATTTGTTTGATCTTGGTAACTTTAGGACGAAATTGTGTGACTAAGGACGGAAGGTTCGGGTTGGTGTTGGAAGTAGGAGCAGGTGGTGTGTGTGTGGTTGCACGTCGAATTTGCTTGTTTACGAGGTTAAGTGGGTATCCGGGAAACAGAGACAGGACCGGTAAACCGGGACTGTCTCCCCAAAAGACTGCTGCCACTATCTGGGAAAAGACCCCTTAATTCCTCTTGATAAGGCTTAAAGGAACCGACCGGGGTAGACGCATAGTGTCCAATCCATACGTTCACGTCGTGGGACCTGTTAGTACCAAAACAAGTGCTTGGCGAACGAACGTGGATGGGCTGCCTTCCAACCTGCACTAGCAGACAGAGTGGTGAGTCAAATATCTGCACCCCTCCTTTCTTATCACATGATGGTGCAAGTAAGGAAACAGCCCCGGAGGTCCTCATTGCCGGAGGACGGAATGCAACTGGCAACGGCAGCGGCCAGTCCTGCAGGAAGTCAGAGGTCAAAATGCCCGGGTTTGGACTATAGACTGCCAGAACACCGACAATGCAACTCGAACGGACCTATACGTGGAGCCTCTAAACTAACAGTCACTGGCAGGAGAGAATTGGAGAATGAATTTAAGAGGATTAAGTTGAACATTATAGAACTATCAGAAGTATGGAGTAAGAATGAGAAACGGTTGCAACTACCGTCAGGGCACACTTTCTACTTCAAAGGAAAAAGAAATGGAAAAGCGACAGGCGTTGCTTTTATAATTAAAAAAAAGACCTGAAGCCACGGATAACAGAAATTGAAGAAATTTCAGATAGAATCGCACGAGTAATAATAAAAATAAACAAGAGATGCAGTATAGAATTTAAATTTATCTTTAATCCTTTAGGCAACTATGGGTCAGGCCGTATGTATGATGATGTAAACAATTGGTGGAATCAAGAAAGTGGAACGAAATGGGAGCACCCCTAGAAAGGTCACATACACGGTGTTTGTCCACCACAATGCCCACATGGCATGAGCAGATACAGTATAGAAGTTATACAAGTATATACTCCAACAACGTCAGATCCGAAGTAGGAAGTCGAATGCCTTAGGAGGAGACACAGAAGGTTTTTAATAGTAGCAAATCGCATTCCAATATTGTAGTGGGAGACTTCAATGCGAAAGTAGAAACCAAGCAGAGGAGTGACACGAAACTGGGAAACATTAAATTTGGCAAAAGAAACAAGAGAGGAGAGAAGTTAGTGGAACTGTCAGAAGCCAACTGACTGTTCATTTCCAATACATTTTTCAAGAAACAGCTCCAGAGGAAGTGGATATCTAAAGACCAAAATGGGACTAAAAACTAAATAGACTATTGTGTCTGTTCTCAACAGTTTCAAAATCCCGAGTGATAATAGGATGGTAAGATGTAAGCTGAAACTAAATAGTAGACTTGAGAGAAACAAATCTGTCACAGGAAAACCGCAACTCTCACCTGGAAAATCTAGGGAAACACAAACAGATATTCGCGATAGAGCTAAACAACAGATTCAGCGCCTTGGAAGAGTTAAAAGATAAGAAAGCATCAATAACAGAAATAAAATACTGAATGAGATAATAAGAGAGACAGCCAAGAAATTAGCAGGCATCAAAAAGAGAAAAAGAGGGCAAAATCTCAGAAGAAACTTAACTCTTGATGAAGAAAAGGAGGGAAATGAAAGAAGAGGAAAATTACATAAAGAGTATTGAGTACATAGAACTAAATAAAACAGTAAGAAAGAAAATAAGAAAGGATGTACAAAACTATAACGAATATCTTGTCAGAAATACAATCGAGGAAAACAAGAGCCTGAAGAAAATCAAACAGCAGCTCATGATAGGGCAAAAGCAAATAATTGCAGCTAAGAGACCAGAGGGGAACGTAACACGAAATAAGGAAGAAATTATAAACATATTTGAAAATTTCTACAAAGAATTGTACTACTCCGAAGAAGAACTAGGAAATGAGATTCAGAAGAAAATGATGTAGATGTCTCAAACGTAATGAAAGAAGAAGTGGATAAAGTACTTCGAGAAATTCCGAACGGGAAATCGCCATAAGAAGATGGACTGACAGCAGAGATCTTTAACTGAGAAGGTGAAAAGATGAAAGAGAAAGTTGCTAAATTACTCTCAGTGTGAATGAGGAAGAAAGAAATACCGTCAAGTTGGAATAATGCTAGTGTCATTTGATTGTTCAAGATAGGAGACAAAGAACGCGTCCAAAACTACAGACTAATTAGTTTACTATCATTTCTATACAACATGTTCTCCAAAGTTATTTTGAATCTTATTGAACGAGACTTAAATTTCTAACAGTTAAGGGAACAAGCCGGATTTCGTCTTGGATTTAGCACAATGGATCACATCCAAAACCCCTTCAGCAAATCGCCGGTGTACCGAAAGCCAGCCAACGGTAGGGAAGAGTTGGGCAACCGGTGAGAAAAGATGGTGTGCCATCGGTCAAATTTGTAAAAAAAAACTTCTGTTTGCCGGCTAGTTACTAAAAGGTGGGAAGGAGAGATCCCCAACGCTGGGCCACTAGTGACTCGTCTATAACCATCGTCACTTACTATTAGTGGACCACTGAGGCAAAAGCTGATGGTCCACTAGCGGTCCGTCTATACCCCACTACACTTATTACTCTTTCTCCGTCACTGCAATCCCACCATTCCTTGAAATTTGAATTACAATAGAAACAAGAATCTTACCTCAGAAGGTACAGCTGAAGAGTGGAATCCATAGAAAAAATTTCAAATATTTCATACAACGATTTTACCAAGAACGGGAGGAATTAAAGGATTGTGATAAAAGACAATTATGATGAAGTTCACAGGTTTATTTTGAACAGTTGATGTAGACACTCGTTGGCTTTTATCAAAATCTCTTGATCCTTTTAGGTACTTGGAACGAAACTTTGAAACATAGGAATAATTTCTATGGATTCAACTCTACAGATGAGCTTCGATGGTAAGATTCTTGTTACAAATTTCTTCTATTATCTTTCATCACCTTAAAAGAAGACGTGAATCCCTTTAAGCTTAATATTTATAACGATTTACTTGTGCATTTATTTATTCTAGGTTAGTCTTTGGATCTTGTATGTTCACAAATGAAGCATGGCTACGAGTATAATAACATAAGTAATGACTTAATTTGATGATCAAATGACCTGAATATGTAAAGAGAATTGTCTTAAGCCTCATTCATAATAAGTAATTTACAAAAAAAAAGCTTATGAATATTTTTAATGAAGGACTCTATACCGGCTTTAATCCGATATTGGGGTGGCTTGTTGGATCTTATGTTATAAATATAAATTCTGCACATGACGTACTGCATAGCACTGATGAACTTTTCCATAAGAAAATCTCTGGCGTG
>JAGDQP010073705.1:0-10355 GCA_022664845.1 Lepisma saccharinum | reverse complement strand
ATATATATATATATATATATATATATATATAAGCATGGGCTTGATCTACAGAGACTCGTCTCTCGCCAACGAAACAGCATAGGTATGGTTGACATCCTCAAATTTGAAAATATATTAGCTAGTGTACATGGGTGGCTCTGCTCCAAGCTACAGCCAACATTATGAAAATATAAAGAATGCGACGTTGCGCCTGCTGGGTCGGATTTCACGAAACCAATCATGGATTACCTTTCACGCCATTTAGCTATTCCCACCAAATTCAATCGGGCCAGCCAAAAGACATTCGAGCAGTAAAATACCCTCCCACTGGGCCTATCTACACGGCTAGCTTCCTCTCGAATTTGACTCACGCGAGCTTATTTTTTCTGCTCAGATACATGTCCATTTCTGCGTATTTTAGCTTTGTCGCGAGGTGCTAGAATTTCCATTGCATTTAGTGTAACTTGAATAAAGGATATAGATCCAGTGTCTTTTACGATATAGCTCCGATTAATTATATTACATAAACACACCCAGTTTGTACAATCGCATTTGAACACTACAACAAACTTTCTCTTCTACTCCTCTTTCTTTCTCAAATGTTGTCTTTCTGTGTTAATTGTTTGCTTGCATGAAAATAGTATGTCGACTTGAAAACAAAGACAAGGGTTTAGATTTTCTTGGAGATGTAGCTTAAAATTTACGGGTGCTGGGGTATTAGGGTGTGTGGGGAAAACCCTGACTGATCCTCTCTTTGTCACACTGATTTCAATGAATAGTAGTTTACATATTTGAGATAATGTTGCACATAGGTTGAAATAATTATTATTGCTTTAGAACGTTGACGAAGCAAACTATCTTCGTTGTCTTTCTTTCATTTTAAAAACATTTTGAGCCAGACTAGAAACCAGTAACCACATGTATATATTTTGTTTTGTTAACAATAATGATTGGTTTCTCTACATAATACTTGAGTCAGATAAGTACATATCATAGATTCTTCCCAAAATAATAATACAACTAAATAATATTTTTTGTGAAGCATTCAGGGACGGATGTGGTTAGGTATTTTATCATGCTGCATACGAATTTATGCTTCTCGTCTTACAGGCGTTGTTTCTTCTATTTTGGAATGTTTTATTTTTTGATATTATCATAAATTTATGTATTTTAGTAAGTACATGTTCCATGTGACATATCACAAGATTTCTATTATATCGTGTATTTCGTTTTTGTTATATACTCTTTTCCATAACATTTTTGTTAAATTATACATAGACCGAAACATGAACAAATTAGATAGAGAACTGAATGAAAAAAAAAACATTTTGTAGATTTTTTAAGTACACTTTGAAGGTTTGTATTTATATTTTCTCGAAAGGAATTCCTTTATTCGTAATAAAATAAACTGAAAACTGAGTAACGATTTTTTACAAAATTGGTTTTAAAACCAATTTAGGGTGCGGGAATTGAATATAAGGTTATTAGGTTTTGTAACATTTAAACCTAACAACCTGCTGCCTGCATGGCAAAATCCTTGGCCCTGAATAACACCCTTTTCTTTTACAGGGGATAAAACATACATCTTTGCGAAACATTTTCGGCTTAAATATCTTATATGTGTAATCATCGGAAATTTGGTGTCAATGAAGATTTGCATGTTCCCAACTTATAGCAAAAATTGCAACTTTTATTCCGAAGTGGTTTGGTCAATGAAAACGAACCTTGTTCGGCATATGCTGCAAATCAAAATGCGGTCTTCTAAAAAAGATATGATTCTTCTGTGAACCAGTTAATATTAAGTTTTTATTTGGTAAATTTTTGACCTACCGATTGGTCTAAATATCACTGTACTGAATCACATCCTTTTTACGAAGTGTGGAAACATGGCGCATTGCCGAAAGATGTTGGATCTTAGTCTTACATATCTCAAATCGGTCCTCATGAGCAAATTGGAAATTTAATGTAAATAAAACCCAACAAACGTTAAACATACAATTGAAATTGCAACTTTTATTTTGAATTGGTTTTGATTAGTGCAAATGGAGTTTTGCTGCCATGCCATGCAAATGCGAATATGGCATCTTCACAAAGCCGCCACACTTTTATGAAGAAGTTGAATATAAAGATGTACCCTAATTTGTGTGTTTTTTTAACTACCAACGGGTTTAATGTATACGAAAACCGTGGCCTTGAATCACATAACATTTTCTTGTTACGAAGATTCAAATGACGAATGATGCTTGTTTCCAGGCTTAAATATGTCTAATGGGACATCACGAAACTATCTGGAAATTGGTATTGAGAAAGGCGTATATGAGTTACAACCAGAGTACAAATTACAGTTTTTTTTTATTTTTGAGTGGTTGGTCAAGTAAGGTAGTTCAAGAAAGTTAAAATTGCGCTTTTCAAATACCGTATTAATATGAAAAATATATACACAAAAAAATTCGATTGCTCTAACATAATCACTTTGAAACAATAGTTCCAATTTTGGTTTCAAGCTGAGCACAATCAAGTCTTCCTCGATGCTACTATTTGTTCGTATTTCTTATGAGGACCGATCGGAGATATTCAAGCCCGAAATCCGAAATTGTTCAACTAATAACCATGTTTGAACCCATGTAGAAGCAAAGGGATGCAATTTAACGAAACGCGTTTTTAATACAGACACTCCATTGGTAGGTCCAAACATAACAATTGATTGGTGCCTTATATTCAAATGTTCAGCAGGAAAAATGCTGGTCTTTATTAAGATATCGCGTTTGTATTTGCATTGAATGACGAGGAAAAATCCTCTTGCACTGAGGAAAGACCTCTAAAATCAAAAGTCATTTTTTGTTTGAGTTGAGAACATAAAAGCTTCCATGGGACCAAATTCCAGATATTTCATGAGGTTCTGTATGAGATGTCTAAGCGAAAAGTGGTTTAAATATCCAGTTTTATACAATTCGTTACTCATTTCTAAACCTGTATTTTAGAATAAAGAAATTCATTCTGAGAAAGGGAGATTAAATATATCCTCAAAGTACACTTCAGGAAATACACAAGGGATTTTGATTAAGTATAGATTGACTTCGGAAAGTCCAAACATCTTGAGGTGATGAGTGGAAACTTAATTGAATCTGAAGATTACAAAAAACTGGTTCGCTACAAGATGAATAGGCAAAGAAGTAAAATAGGACCACCCAACCTATTGATGTCAACAGCTCCTTCTTCCAGAAGAAGGACTCTTGAATACACGAAACACCAGGCCGAAACAACAGAAAGGCAGAATACCTCTCATTACTGGTCACCTGACACGACATTATACACTGCTATAGCCAGTATGCCTCCAGCGGGGAGCACACAAAAGTCGTTCCCTTGACCCCGCGTATCGTAAACATCTTGCTCAAAGGTTCTAGGAAAAGAGGAAACATTCAAAAATATCACCTGATATGTCAGATCTTCGACCCAAATAATAAAAAGCAATCTAGCTATGCATAATCTCTATCCCAGTGACACCATATAAGAAAGCTAGGTTGGGCAATAATCGTATAGATATACTATGACCTAAGGCTGGCCAATGGTTAAGCATGGCAAGGCAAGAGCAAAAGAGACAATATAATAGGAAAACTAACACACACAAAAATAATAAAATACTTGTTAACAGGTCTTCCTCAGTGGAAATTTTATTCTTCATACTTAGATTATTCTAACTATAGTCCAAGTAGATTCAATAATGGAGTTTCCACCATAGTAGTACATATTGAATATATAAGCCCCTTCCCTACATGTATGTCCTCACAACAGCTTTAATTGATAGGCTACTTATTTATTAAGGCCAGTGCAAAGAAAATAACATACTAAAAGTAGAACTATACAGAATGGTCAGTGCTCACTGACAGTTCCATTGTCAATACTGCTGGCACATTGTAAAAATATATGAGATATCCAGTCTCCATAATAACGCTGTAATCATCGTAAAATATTAACCTTTTAACATCCACCTAATCAACGAAATCAGGTATCACTCGCTTCACTTTTAATTATATATATTACCACTGAATTACAAGTATAGCGCATATTGTAGTAGCTAGACTGCAGATAAGCACACATAGATGAGACCAAACCATGCAAAGTTAGGCCCAATAATATGCACTAGTATGCTGGATCAGTAATACACAAGATATGTTAATGTTATCCATATAGATCTTAAATAAAAAATAAAATATAACAGAGCAGCAGAGAAAATCCCAGGCCATCACTATGTGCCATGATCAGGGTATAAACAAATCAACTATTACTAATATCAACGCATCTCCAATAAAATAACTGATTATGAAAAACATATGTCTGTCGAACAGATTAAAGCAACGC
This sequence comes from Lepisma saccharinum, assembly GCA_022664845.1. Lineage (NCBI taxonomy): Eukaryota > Metazoa > Arthropoda > Insecta > Zygentoma > Lepismatidae > Lepisma > Lepisma saccharinum. The sequence goes on along the minus strand of JAGDQP010073705.1, from coordinate 6,017 downwards.
AAGAGAGCATTGGCTGCAACCCGACTTTAAAGTCGGCATGTATCTCTCTCCGACCTACGATACTTCCAAAAAAATCGTTACCCTAATTGAAGAGAACATATAAATATCAGGGGCAAATTAATGACTGGGCTGAAATAAGTTAACAAACACATAACATCACTCATTAATTAAACGTCAAAGAGATTGGACATTGTGCTTAAAAACAAAGTAGTGTTTAACACTCAGTGCAAAAGCTTAGATAAAATGCTTCACAAAACAGTCAATCATCAACGTATAGAAGTTGCACACATTTAAACAAACCAAGGTGTCAACAAATTAACCCTTTCCAGAATTATATGAAGATATACTTTACATAATGAATGCACTGTAATGAAGATATACTGGCACAATGTACTTAATGCACTGTAGCGAAAAAGCTGGAGAGTGTTATTATTTTATCGATGGATGAAGTTTAATAGGCTTACTGGCATTTCCTTTCGAAATTTGTTTCTAAGCGTAACCAAATCGGTTTACGTTATACAAAATCTAGTTTAGTTTCAGTGGAAATTAGCAGCGCATAAACCTGACGACCAATGTGCAGTCTGATTTTTAAGTCGAAACTACCAGTTCCACCGAATATGTTCAAAAAAGCTTTTTTAAACACCTTCAGTAGCTCGAATCGTTCTATATACTATCGTGTAGAGACATGTTCGGTGTAGCTTATGCAGGTAGCAGTTGATCGAATAAAATTACCAAAATTAGTACACACCACTAAGATGAAATTGTTATTCCAAACGGCAAGCTAGTAGTACATTTACCATATGACTTGAGCTGTTGAAATTTGCAGCTATATTTACTACCAGTATTTAAGAACGTATATATTCCTTAATTGAACACGTTAGGCAAGAATCTTATTTCAAAATTGTTATTGAAACACAGCATTTCTCATTAGACCAGTATAACGGGTTTGAAGGGAAGAAAAAAAAAGAAAAGCCTTATTCTCTATCATAACTAATTGCAACAGCACAAATTTTGGCAAATAACTAGCTACCATCAAAAATATATTAAGTCCGGACAGCGAATAGTACAAAATTGCTGCACAGGTGGAACTCCGTTTTGCGTTGCGAAAGTAAAGAAGACGCAACAATTATTTTTTAGATTTTTGAGTACAAATTAAGAAGGAAATGGCATGGTACTACATAAAACTGTTCTGGAAGTATCTGAAACCACATAATGTAAAGTGAAATCAACAATATACCTACAGATGCAGCGGCCGATGAAAGTTAAGAAGGCAATTGAATGATACCAGAGACTTGGAGCTCAAGTCAACAGAACTACCAAGGTATTTGTTGAAGCTCGTCGTTAGCTCTTCTACCTACTTTGGAACATTTGCGTTTGGCAGGCAATAATTCCGGGATTGCTCTCAGCTCCGTGGTTTGCCATTCGAGCCCTGAATTGATGCTTGTGTGTTGACTGTAGGCCCCTCAGCGTCGATAAATCGTTGGAGTGTTTGGGCATGTCAACAGCAGGGTTCTCATCGTATGATAGAGGTATTACGTCCGAACCGAGGAAGCGGGAGAGTGACGTAAGCATATGTTTGGAGGCCTATTAAGCAGGGATTTTGATAGTCAATGTTTGCGTTCTCATTTCTATTGCATTGAAGTTAAGGCTACTAGAAACATTATACTATCCGATAGACTGCGATAGGTGACATATGTATAAGAACCGTCCGATAGACCGGGATAGGATACATATGCAAGAACTGAATTTATGATAAAATAAAAACGTTCAGTTAGCTTTTAATAAAGAAGTAATTTACAAAGAGAAGAAGTGTAAAATTAGTAAGCTAAAGTTCATCGCAGCAGTTAAGTATTTAGAAGTTATGGTAGGAACCGACTTCAGATTGAACAGTAAGAGTGTATGCCATCAAAAAGTGTTAAAGAGAGTATTATTTGGACAGTATTAAGTAATTAAACTACGTGTCGTGAGCAGTGAATCCAGACTGATTTAGAATGATAGGACATAAATTTGTACGATAGAGACATCCGCAGGAAGACATCTAGTACCGACCGAACTTAATGAATAAGTACCGTTTATGTGAAAAGCCATTACAAGATACAGTTACGAGAAAAAACTTATTACGTTTCATATAGATAGAACTTTCTCTGAAATTAACTATTCCATAAAGAATAGGTTAGTTCTTCAAAAATCAGTATTCTCTATATAGTTATATCTATTACGATCGTAACATCCATTTCATCTTCATATAAAATTTCTATTTGATCCTTTAATCTTCAATTGTATCTATTTCAATATTTTAATTATCTCACACACACTTGTATGAGAACATATACTAGCAAGTCATAAAAGGAACTGTGTGATATACATGATAATTCATACAAGTGACAAGCATATTATACTAACCGTATATCGCTTTATTAGTGAACAGAGTGCATTATTTTGAATTAAGAAGAGGTGTTCAATAAATACATTGTGAAGATTATTAAAGACTGAGTGCAAGAAGAAGTAATATATTAATAGTATTCATATCCAGCAAACTACATACAAGTATTCGGAAAGGGATGTATCTTCAGTGTGTATGAATCTCGAGAATAAAGAAGTTCAAGATATTATTTTGTAATCAACGACAAAATTATAAATATTTGTTTCATTTCTCAAGAAAGCATTCCATACAACCTAGTTAAATCTCACTTAAGTAAAAATACAGTGCTCATTAATCGAATATTTTTACTGCAAAGGTATCTTAGCATCGCGCAGAGTTTCCGTACCGGACAATTATTCATATTCAACAATTCTACTCGCTTTCGAAACAAACCCAACCGCCACACCAGAAAGGGTAGAACAACCATGTTGAAATGTTATAAGAACAATTGATGTAAAGATGTTCCATTTTCGACCAGATGGCGCACATAATGAGAGAGTAGCAATTACAATTGTATAAATCAACTTACAGTAACAAAAGTTATCAAACATATATATCAAACCACTTTCACGTATTCTTATTTATGTAATTTCCATCAAATGTAGTAAGCCGATAAAGTAATTGTATGCATATAATTCGTATGCCATCTGTTCCTCTTGCAAACACAAATTTATTCTTCAAATCCCTCTTGTATCATATTGCTAATTGTATTGTATATAATCCAATACCAATTTTAAATATTCGCTACCACTTCCCCTATAACGATAAAGACTTACGATAACTTCTTGGTGAGCTTTTCTGAATGATTGTCTTCGAACGAAGCAACAAACAATTAGTTCGTGTTCAATTATGTACAGAGCGAGCCAGAAGACTTGAAACAACCTAGAAAGTCGCAAAGCCGAAATGTGGGCAGAACAATTATTTTGTATCGGCAATGTGGACGGGGAATATATCTTATGAATAAATAGTCACCATAATAGCGACCTGGAAAGCAACCAGTTTGGATTAGTTCCGAGGATTTTAAATCACAATTGGTTCTAGCACATATAACATATAAATTATAGTTACGGGAAATTCAAATTTGAAAAAAGTTTATAACTGCGGTTATCTATTTAGGAATTGGGAACCCTGAAATTTGGGATTTGGCAACATAAAAGATATGGTAAACCTAATAGCCATTGTCCCGGACACACTTGGCAAGTCATTATTCTCAAGTCTACGTCGACAGTGAGGAACACATTATGTTCTTGGTCAGCAAAGGTATTATGCATTCGTTTCTGGAAATATTGTAGGTTGTTGATTGTTGACGCTATACCATGTCATTCAGTGTGACGGAGAAATAAACCAAGACGATGGAGACCAGGTGAGCAAAGAGGACATTCGATGACTCTGTGTCGACCAATTCAAAATCGTACTTTAAAATATGATAACTCTTGTACCCATGGTGCGAAGAATATGAGTGCTCCTTCTTTCCGGAAATAGCAGGAAATCGCCTGCTAAATTAAGTAGTGAGAAGGAAACTTTCTCTAGAATGAAGCATAGTTTTCAATTACGTTCACGTTTAGAAGCTTCAACGTACATTCCAAAATAGAGATGATCTATATACCAGGGGATACAATTACCTAGTACCATGAACTATTTACTGTTATCTCTTCAGGATTAGTTGACAAAAGACCAATTATGATGATTTGATTATTGATCCCACCGTAGACGCAGATCATAATGTCATGGTTAAACAACATGCACAAAGGAAATATTGAGTCTACATTACACAGCATCAAAGCACATTGTTCATACTGTAACTTTCAGATTTATGCTGATGTAGTTTTACTTTACTTCTATGTTAGGCGAATACAACTTCTTGCGTGTATCTTCCAAAAACAGAAATCTAACCGACAGGTGATATCGCCTGTAATCATCAAGTATTCTATATGGTTATCTTTACAATGCATACAACATAATCTGTTTCTCTATTCTCTTCAGTTGCAGTGATTTGTCGTTTACTGTGTTCATTGTCGGGCATAGGTCCTCAAAAGTATTCAATATTTTCCTCAAATCCAAGAGATATGTTCATTTGCTTAGAATTACTGTGGAATACCATTCTTTTCCAGAGCAATGTTACTTTCCATTTGAGACTTAGCCCCATGCTAAAGCACCTAAAGTGGAAGAATATCACAAGACTATAGTTTGGTAAACCCCAAATTTCAACCTCAATATTTCCTTATAAACTGAAGTATGACAAAATAAATTCGCATATGAAATTATGGGAACAAGGCAGAATAAAACGATCCTCTTCTTGCTTGAAAACATCGAGCTAAATTCAAGTTAGTGGGTTTCAAGGGGTGCGCCATGATACTCTTCACCCAAATATTAATTGCTCTGACATTACTGACTTGAAAGATTTGGCTTCGCCTCCATTTCTTGTAGTAGATTTTTCAAACGGGTTTCCAGACTATTGCCTAAGTCTGTACATAAGTAATACATGTATTTCTACAAATACGACGACTTAGTTATAGTATAATGGTAAGAGTGGTAAAAGGAAAAAAAGGACGAACGAAAATATCAGATTGCATTATCAGGCAATTGTAACTTATGTGGGTAAAGATTAGTCGAAAACTATAGCCAGCACACATATTCAAAAACTAAATTCAAACATTTGTTTAAAGACACTAAAATCGAAATTTGTGGGCATAAATCATTGATTATTATTTTTTATTATCCATGTAATGCACAACATTTTGGCAGTTTTTGTTGATACAGTTGGAAAACTTTAATAATGCTTTAATTCTTAATTTAGATGAGTTCGGATCATTTATGCATTGTAGTGAGATGAATTCTGATACTGTACTAAGTCACTGAATGATTTAAATATGAACAACAACTTCTTTCTAAACAAGAGAAAGTCTCGTCTGTTAATTTAATTTATATTTTCGGTACATAATTGTGTGCCTTTGAAATAAACCTTGATCGAATCCTTTCCAACTCGGTCCCGACCTAACTGCAAAAAAGGAAAAGGAACTAACATAAGACTAATAGCCTTCATGAAAATAATGTCGTACCCCAACCGAATAGTAGTAATTTTATGACATTTTTCACCATCTATATTCACGACACTCTGACACAAATTCTTGTTTTCTGTTTTCGTTTTTGTTTAAATTAATTTCCAGAAACTGTGATCTTCCATTATGTTGGAAAGCAGCTAGTAATCTGTACAAAAAAATCTGGTGCGTAACTTTCCTAAATAACCGTTTTAATTTGGGATTTTAACTATGTCCAGCATGTATGTTTGGAGCATTTTGTTGACGCTCTACCGGATGATACTATTCATTACTAGCAGCCTAGTGCATGCTTCTCCTAACTGAACACACTCCAGTGACTAAAAAGAAAAAAGAAAAAAGTTTTTTCGAACTTTCAACTTTCTTGTCATTTCTCTCTATCCATGTTCCTGTGATGCAAATATATTACTCAGGGTTTCTTTAGATGCCGTGTTAAATGATGCTAAGTAGTTTGAAACATCGAATTCACAAAACGATAATGGTTCCTTGTAAATGGTTTATTGAATTTATAATGAGAATTAAGAAGTAGCATCCTGTTC
>JAGDQP010073704.1:0-10356 GCA_022664845.1 Lepisma saccharinum | reverse complement strand
ATTCAAGCGTAGTGTTATACAAACACCTCCTACGTCACCTCAAGCCACCTACGTGGACCGCCATCTTAAATTTGCGTCACTCTTCAATTATGTCATCACTTTCCCACCCAAAATTCAATCGTAGTCTTGTACCAACGTCCATACCACGTCATGAGGGTCAACTACCTGCCACGGGGGGGGGTCAACTACCTACCACGTCAATTGAACTACGTTATGGTTGGTAGCTCTGGAAGGTAGGCAGCCCGCAATTTTCAGTCGTTCTCTCCCCTATTCTACTATGAAGATATTCGACATTCCTTTTAACTCCAACTTCATCCCAGTTTAAATTTTGGAACTCTCTCTCCAGAACCGCAGAAAACAGTTTTGGGGAAATTGAATCTCCTTGCCTTACCCCTTTTCGAACTTTAAATTTTTCACTTTCTTGATATAGTCTAATGACAGATGTGGCAGTCGAATAAATGTTTCGCAGTAGCTTGATGTACGCATTTTCGATACCTTGATGTTCAAGTGAATTAAGTACTGCTGACAAGGAGACCAAATCGAAAGCTTTTTCGAAATCTACGAATCCCAAACATAGTGGAAGTTCATATTCATTAGTACTTTCCATAACTTCATTCAATGTTTGCATGTGGTCCATTGTGCTAAATCCACGACGAAATCCGGCTTGTTCCTTTCCATGGTTAAAATCCAAGCCCCGTTCAATACGATTCAAAATAACTTTGGTGAACATTTTGTATAGAACTGACAGTAAACTAATTAGTCTGTAGTTTTTGACGCGTTATTTGTCCCCTTTCTTGTACAATAAAATTATAACAGCATTATTGCAACTTCTAGGTATTTCTGTCTTCGTCAGGCACATTAAGAATAATTTAGCAAGTTCCTCTTTCATCTCTTCACCTACCCATTTAAACATCTCTGCTGTGAGTCTATCTTCTCCTGGCGACTTTCCGTTCTTCATCCCTCGAAGTACTTTATCCACTTCTTTCATTACATCTGGGACATATAATTTTCTTCTTCGGAGTAGTACAATTCTGTGTAGAAATTTTCAATTTTTTTTATAATTTCTTCCTTATTTCGTGTTACGGTCCCGTCTGGTCTCTCAACTGCAATTATTTGCTTTTTCCCTATCATGAGCTGCTGTTTGGTTTTCTTCAGGTTCTTGTTCTCCTAGAATGTATTTCTAACAAGATTTTCGTTATATCTTCGTACATTCTCTCTTGTTTCCTTCCTTACGGTTTTATTTAATTTTATGTATTCAATCCTTTTTATGTAATTGCCGTTGACCTTGTACCATTGGAAATAGCATAGAATTTCCTATAGGATGACGTAATAAAAACAGTGGGTTCTTGGACGGAGGTCCATCTAATATATATATATATATATATATTTTTAAGTTTTTTTCTTATAAATAATGTTGTTGATCTTGCTACATAACACTATGAATATCTCCGGAAGAACATAAGATGCAGATGTGGTACTTGCAACACTGGAAAGAGCATAGAATTTCCTATGGAGTGACGTAATTAAAACAGTGTGATCTCAACAGGAACTCTATTTGCAAAGTATTTTGCGTTTATCATACAGTAGCTATAATTAAAATTTCGCTGTTCGGCCGGTTCTAAACATGAAACTTCATGTGAACATGGTTAACGACATGGGTAAGAGAAATATTGAATAAACCCTTTAAATGGGTGTTTACACTTTATGGACACTGTAAGCATTGTATGAACATATCATACAGTATACATCATTTTACAAACTATGTACAGTATGTTTGTTTCTGTACCGAACGTCACTGAGGCTACAAAATATGCTCAAAATATCGTCAATCTGTGTATAGTAGTTTGGAAGAATATTAGGGATACTGTGGTTCAGTGGTAGAGTGCTGCTATCTTTGATTCGTGGCGTTCTTTCAATCCGGCTTGTGCCACGTGTGAGTTTGTGGTGGACAAACTCTGTATGCGTGTGTTTTTAATGGGCCTCTTACTCCCACTCTCTTCATTCGATTAACTCTCCCATCATCCACTTGGCCTGACCCGATGTTGCCTAAAGATCTTACATAAATTGAAGTTCAAATTCAAGCATAGAATAGTGCCCAGTAGTACTTTATTAAGCATTTCCATTCGTGGGTTAGATATAATTATTTGTTGTTATGCTCATTAAACACGTGTGTGTTTCTTGGATTGAGTACCCTAATTTAAGCAAGAATTTTTTGGCCTTTCCCACGCAAGTTGAACTTCAACTTTTAATGGATCTTATTACACACATTTACAAAGGCATTGGTGAAGAAATTATTTGGTAACACTTTAGTTGGCAGATTTGTGAAATATCTCATAAAATGCCCTTACTATGAATTGGCACAGAGGCTTTTAATCAGGTACGAAATAAAGAAGCCACTTAGCACACAAATCTGCAGCAAATAAGAAAAAGCACTTTTTCAACCAACTATTACAAATATTTCAGTGCTTTCAAAACGTAGAGAGAGCAGCAAATCGTTAAAATGTCACCCGATGACATTTCCGACTTGAAGGTAAGATAGCAACACTACTTACGAACACATGGACTCAACACGTCACTTCCTGGACTTACCTTATTATTCATGATGGCACGAAGGCACATAATGCACACGTGGATGTCGTCTTTCGACTCTCCCATGTTAAGTTTGGCCACGTGTCTCGTTCGTCGCCTCATGCTTGGACTTCCGATATCCAGAGCAGGTCGAGCTGTTCCGTTCGGTACGATCTTCTCTTCAGATCCTTGTCTCGATTCACATATCCGCTGTTCATGCCTATGGAAAACAAATACAACAATTCGTTAGAAAAAGACGAATGAATAGAAGGTGAAAAGCTATGCAGAACTGTACAATTTTCTGATAAATCGATGAAAAATCGGTATTTCGAATATTGATATATAATGATTTATCGATTTAATCTATATTCGATTTCCAACGATTTTTCGATATAAACAGCATTGGATTTCCAACGATTTTCTCATACGAAGGATATTAGATTTCCAACAATACTTCTATGTAAACCATATTTGATTTCCAACGATTATTCGATATGAACTTATTCAATTTCCAATGATTTTTCGATAAGAACAGCATTCGATTTCCAACGTCTTTTCGATATGAACAGCATTCGATTTCAGACTTTTTTTTTTATATAAATTTATTCGATTTCCAACTATTTGTCGATGTGAACGATATTATTTGCAACGATTTTGATATAAAAACTTCGATATTTCTACCCTAACAATATCGATATTAGTAATCAAAATTCGGAAATCGCACAGTCCTATTCCTATGTCTATTTAATGATGATGATGTCGCTACTAACGAACTACACTACACTTGAAAAGCAATTACTTTATGGATGATAATTATCCGGTGAATATATGGACATTCTGTACTGTACATTCATAGAAAGTTTCTTACTTGAAGAGTAAATACTTTGATATTTGACGTAAAAATCCCGTGCTTGACGCGCATGCGGATTCTGTTTGATCATGAGATTCATGTCTGAGTAAGAGCATGTGAAATACATAAACGTTTACTAACAAAGTACAACGATACTAATGAGTAATTCTTTAGCATATATTTTTTTTTTATCACAGAATGCATACGGAATTTACAACATTTTATCCCCGTCGTCTTTTACCGTGGCTGCAATCGCTTAGCTCGAGGCATCGCGTTACACGTCCAGGAGAGCAAAGTCAGTGATAAAGGAAACAGGTGGTCCAAAACAAGTTAGTAGAGATTGTAATCCCGGACAACTGTCTGGTACGAATTGGACGAAACAAGGAACCAACCTGTAATCAAGATGCATGTCCTTGAGACCTGAATTTCGGGACCTCCCTGTAACGGCGGAAAAAGGCGATTTCGCGAACGCGCGAAAAATAAAAAAATATTGCGGGCACTCAATTCAAATATCCATAGACAATGAACAACTGTGACCAGTATCACAAGATCTAATTTTGTACAACAATCCATACAAACGTGTTTTCATTCTTAATTTCTTTCTCTCTCTCCTTTCCAAGGAAGCAGATATCGATTGTGAACAGGCCCGTAGCCAGGGGGGGGCCCTAAATTTTCCTAGCTCCATATCAATACTTTCGATACATGTGTGAAAATTAAAGATCAAACTTATACTTGGTAAAATTTTAATAATTTTCTATTGATGCTCTTAAAGTTAATGTAAAGCAAAGACCTCCAATAAAAGATTGCAGCACTATTTCCGTATATGTCTAATGTATTTTTATATTTGCACGAAATTTCAATGTTGCTCCTAGAAATTCAAGTCTAAAGAGTTCTAACTTTCAGGAAAGGAAGTTCATAACCAATTCAAGAGTTCTATCCTCGACAATTTTTTTATTTTCTTTCTTGTTCATTATTGAAAGAGCTTCATTGTTATAGGTTTGGAAATCTATAACAATGAAGCGATTTCAACTATGAAGAAGAAAGAAAATAAATCGGCACGGATAGAGAGAGAGAGAGAGAGAGAGAGAGAGAGAGAGAGAGAGAGAGAGAGAGAGAGAGAGAGAGAGAGAGTTTTAGAAGTACTTTCCTATAGCAAATTTCAGGAAAAGGTGTCCTTGACGACCCCTTACAAAACTGCGACTTCATTTTGGAAGTTTCTTATGCGAGAAAAAATTACAAAACAATATTCAAACGTAAATTAGCGTCTTGTGATTAGACGTATCGGGTACGGTTCGGAAGGTCCATGCCAATTTTTATAAAATTAGAGAAGAAATGAGATATGTTTGCGTCACCTGAAGTTAGTTTCCTTTAAAAGAGACTATGCTCCTCCTATATAAAAATTCACTCTAATAAAAATCATTGAAGTATTCACTTCCATAAATTTACCAGTCTACCTACGCCATCAACTTAACTTCTTTGTTCAATAAAAAGCGCAGCTAATACAGCAAAAATATCTCGAATCATTAACTCGATTCCTGCCTGGAACAAACAATTGATACTCCCACAAAAACTAGGCAAACTTCCCCTAAAATTATAGGGATGGGTTAACATATAAAAGCACATAAACGCCTCAGGCACCATCGAGGTTGCTCAACTCCGTACAAAATATACACAAAAAGTTTAAGAAAATTAAAAATAGCTGAACAAAGTTCCACAGTTTGCAGAAACAAATAGTGCAACGAAGATTCTCCACCTACGTCTGCGTATTTAGTTCAATCGTGACTATGTGAAATAGAAAAATTGAGAAAAATAAACCGGCCTGAAAGGGCTTGCCGCTCAGGCGAAACAATGTTAATAAAAAGATAGCAGATTTATCACTTGCTATACTTAGCGAGAAAAAAAAAGTTACAGAAACACAACGTAACCAAATGGATTTTTAAAAACATTATGGTTCAGTATATTTCCGCAAGTTTTTCTCATTATAAACACAAGAAAATGAAATCCTCTTTTTATGATATTTTCTACAAAATATGTTTGGTCAAAGGAAAAAAAAATCACCAATGCATTCATTCAATTCGTAGAGAAATGAAAGAACCAAATAACAAATATACAAAATTAAACTTTCGTCTATTAATATCGATATAATATTTGACTTGTAAGAGACAAACGGACAAACGCCACAATGCGGATTCCAAAATATCGTACCTAGAAGCAGTTGAGCTTTAATAATAATAATAATAAAAATGAGGTCCAGCATTATTCATTATGCGCGAAGACCTTTTAACTACAGAAGCTACACAAGTAGTTTTCTAGAAAAGTACGCATTATCAGCCTAAATATCTTATAAGCCCAACCTTCCCACACACAATTTAAAGGAAGTGCTCACTGAATTCCAAGGATGCGTTCTTCGATTCCCAAATGATCGGACTATATATAAGAAGTAGGTTGAGTCAAATCACATGTTGGTTTTGAAACCGAAATTGTAGGCTAGTATCGAAAATGACACTGGTCTGGTTGTCTCGATTTAAATAGAGAAATATACAGATTATTCCGAACTTTAGCTATCTTAAATTTCTGGAAATATTAATGCCATCCTTGTAGATCAGTTTTGAATAATAGAGTGGTAAATTCTGAGTCTCATATTTTCTGTTATTTTTCCGTAATCATGCCTTACTGGCGAAAGCTATGTGTAATATTTGCGGCGAGGTAAAACAACACCGATATACCTATTTCTCGAAATTCCTGATATGAAAATTAGAGAAAAACAGTATAGACCATCGAGGATATACAAATGCTTCGTTTCCACGCTATAGGGTTCCTGGAACGTGGGAACTTTAAAGCTTGTTAATTCCATTACCATTAAGAGTAGAACTGAGGTGGAATGATACTCTTGAAGACTTGAGACCTGCTCCATCCAAAACTGCATATTCCAAAATTATGCAATGGATACGAAAGGGATGGCCCACAGGAAGTAGGGGATTCCTAGACATTCTCTGGAGTAAATATGGATAGAAATAAGCGCGAATAAGAAGACTTTCCGTATGATACAGATGATAAACGTAATCACTGGCTTCTAACCGGGCAATGACAATCCCTTTTACTTATAAAAAGTACAGCAAATTTGTTGAAACCTTTGTAATTTGTGTATTTGTGGATCACAAGAGCTTCAGAGACGTACACTACTTTTAATGTATTGGTAACTTTTTTTTTTTTTGAAACCTTAAATCGGCACCGGGGAGGCATGCAGCTTCGAATCCTGCTGTCGGCCACACTGACCGGGATTCTCCGAAGATTTTCGCAGTTTTACCTGTCTAATCTTGATATAATAGCTAGACAAAACGTCATGGCCGCTAACTTAACTCACCCTGTTCTCGGAAGAGTGCTTCCCGAAAGATGCAATCCCTCTGACATATGGCGGCGGGTTTATCCCATAGCTGGCTGTAAGGTCCATAAATAAATATAAATTAAGAACGAAAAGAACTATAATTTGGTGTTTTGCAATTAGTTAGAAATGAATTTAATTATTTTTTAATGTTTTTTTTTCATTTAAATGTTAATTTCCCCCTTCCTTCACAAAAGAAAGAAATTAGGAATAATTGAAAGATTTCGTTTAGGTTCTCAACGAGTTTAAGATTGCAGGTATACCGCTTCATAAATTTTAAAACAATTATTTATTTTTCAAATCACTGTATCGTAATATTTTATTACTTAAAATCTGACTTTTTTAAAAACAAATTTAATGTTGAGAGCTTTCTTCACATAATGTGTTCACTTCTCTGTTCACTCTGGTTCTTCACGGAGTTATTATTATTATTATTTTTTAATGATGTACTAAACAACACTGCTAGTACCGAATGGCCGTGGTTTAGTTAGTAAAGCGTTGTTTTCGCACTTGGGAGGTCTAGCGACCAACAATCCTCAATGATGTCTGTCGTTAGTCTGACGAAGCGAATGCCGCAATGGCACCTTCAACCTACACCATAGTCGATTCATTCCTACATCCTTTCCCTTTCCCTTACCCTATCCCAGCGTGAGCCATCGATACCTAAAGGCCAAAATCATTGGAAGTGAAAGATATAAGTTTCACATATCTTGCTTCAAAACTTTACCTTGATAAAAAAAAATTTTGAAGGGAGGAAATAAAATTGTACACTAAGAACAGGGAGTAGAAATAGTTTAATTGCGTGGGGATGGCGTCCCCTAGTGCCACAAAAGTATTTCAACATAAATAGAATTTAACGGATGCTATATTTCCACCCCAATTATTTATTTTAGTTTTATTAATTAATAGTAAACAGACATCTTGGATTTGAAATAAGGAGTTCGGAATTTCACGCCTTACGTATACTACGTGTACTAATCATGTCTCCCTTTATAAACTATGGATGTTTTCTCTCGCCTCTTACAAAAGAAATTCCTAATAATTATCTGCCATCTTTATTATATAGTACATAATAGAGCACAAGTGCGAGATCAGCTTCCAAGCTACAGTAGATGATATTAGGAACTAGAACTAAATGTACCACAGCAAAAGGTTATCGTAGGAACCCCATCCCTTCATTTGATATATCAACCACTTCTAAATATTACGATCAAATCACTGCGTTATCTTAATTTCACTACAGAAGTAATGTACCCATAGGAAACGCTACAAAACTCTAGTTTTAAATGTACTATTAATAACAATAGGGAGCACTCTTTTAAACCTCAAACAGATAGAATGGTGGATTCTTACGAACTCAAGAAGACAGTCTCATTATCTGTCTCATGTACAAAATATGAAGGGTAATGAAAGAAACCTAATTCTTCTCAGTAAGTTGATAGAACGTACACACAAAAGTTATGACACACTGGAAACTTTATACAGGGTGGAAATATAATGCATCGCCAAATTTTACGAGATATAAGGTGCATACACAAAAAATAAGGGGGGGGGGAAATAAAAAAAATAAACTTTTTAAAGACATACTTTTCTTAAACAATTCGTACTAAAAAGTAAAAACTATTTTGTTTATGCATGACTAAAACGAATACTATGGAGCGCCCAAATTGAAGAATTTATATATAAGTGTATATAAGCGCTCGCCCCATGCTTTTCTTTTTAGTCATGGATAAACAAAACTATTTTTTACTTTTCAGTACGAATTGTATCAAAAGTGTTTTTAAAAAGTTTTTTTATTATTATTATTAATTTTTAACCCAAATCCTTAAGTGATCTACACCAGCCGAACACCACTGCGTTGCAGGAAAGTACTTATGGATAAATAAAATTAAAATTTGCTTTTAAATATATATCATCATATTCAAATATTGTATTGTCACCTGACTTACGTCGCTGTGCAAATTTTCATCATTGTATGACGTCGGAAAATAAGGTTGAAGGATTTGAATTTGAGGACACCAAGAACCATTGTGAAATAACGAAAATAATTTAAAAGTTCTGATCACTGGAGTAGAAATTTCGCAGTGTTGAATTGAATTTTATTTATGGCCTTCACGCATCTAAGGCTTAGGCCGGGATAGGGGGGGATTCGGGAAGGTGACAGGCAGGACCTATGTTGAAAGTGCCATCTCGGCAATTGCCTGGCGTGTAGTGATGAGCAAGTCTTGGTCTTCCATCGGTATCCCTGGTCTTGGTCTTGCATCGGTATCCCTGGTCTTGCATGCAAGAGTCTTACAAGTCTTGCTCTTAAAAAAAATAAGTTTCATACGTAAATTTTACACCGGATATAGGGAATAGTAAGAGCTATGCGTATCATTGCCTGCTTTAATGCGTCAATAGTAACGGAAATATGTTTCAATGTATTGTTTATTTTCATGTAAGTGTACAGAATAGAACTACCCAAGTTCAATTTCGCTCTGAACAACATCACTAACATTTTATTATTTTACTTTTAGTTTACTTGCTATTTTAGGCACACAACTATGTTTCGTAAGCTTTGACAGAATGCAATCATGGGTTATCGAAAATGATGTCCGAAATAATTTAGACATTGAAGTTCTTACAATAGAATTGTGCTCTCTGTCAACTTCTGGTCACTGTTCCAATTGAAGGGGTCAGTGGAAGAAGGGCCTATCCCACAATTTTGTGATTTGGAGAAAAAGGTAGTTAAAGTATTTGTGATGTAGAAAAAAAATCTAAGTAACAAAGGTGTTTTATTTATTAGGAGTAGATACAGAACACTATTGCAAATATACCTGCAAATGGACAATAAAAGCTGACAACAGGAATTGTACTAATACATCATACCCTCACAATGTTACGTTTAACCCACCATCGGTCGGCTGTGAGGGAATGATTTATTTATGATTATTTTATGATTTATTTCGTTTCTGTATTTTTAAAACTTTGTCCATTGACTTGTGTTGCACCCTTGCTGGAGACTGGAATACTAACCGTTTTAGTGATAAGTTTATTCTGTTTGTGAGAGCATCCCTCACTACCGACCTATCGCGTTTGTGTTTTTTTCGATCTGCAATGACAGGACATCAACACCATAGTACATGACTTCCTGCTACAAATACAAACCTAACTTATCCAAAACTGATCTAACCTAAAACAGCGTAAAGTACTAAGACAGTATTGAGGGATTGGCCCTTCTTCCACCAAGAAGCTGAACAGTTCATTCGCCATCACTTGTTATGATGCCTATTGCAAGGTGTTGGGCATATCCCACAATGCATTTAGCTCAAAGAGTAAACACTAGATGACACTAGCTTACATTTCAGCCCCCAAACTAATTTTTCATGGAGAAGTGGGATTGGCCCTTCTTCCACCAGGCCCGGCCCGGCTGGATCTGTATTCTTTGACCGGTCCTACCCGGCCCGGCCCGAATCTCGAGCCGGGCTGTAAACGGGCCGGGCAGGGCTTTCCCGGCTTGAGAACAACCAAGTCTGATAATTCAATTTAATGCTTCAATATTAAATGGAAAATGACA
>JAGDQP010073702.1:0-10356 GCA_022664845.1 Lepisma saccharinum | reverse complement strand
AAGAAAGGAAGTTAAGCATCTCTCTCGTTGGGTGAAACGAAATGTTTTGATTCGCTGAACTCTTCTTCGTCGGTAGATTAACAATTTATTATTTACTTGTATTATTGTAGTTTCACGGTTTAATCATATTCTGCTTTAAAACTCTGCATATTGACGAGTAAAATGTCATGTTCTTGTAAATATAAGTTTCATATCAATAATAAATTTAATAGTGTGCAACATCAGTTAAGGCTTATGTGCTGTTTAAAATCTAGACTCGAAATAAAAGTCATGCAATTCGTACACAACGTTATTTTTTTAAATTTATGTTATGGTATGTCTTGGTTATATTCTATGGTGAGATAAACATCAGATGTGGCAGCTAACATTAAAACTGACTTTGAATGTCCACACCATGCCATTCCTAGTTAATGTTTATAAATTCGACTACTGGATAGAACTTAACGTACACTAAGATTCATTGAAAATATCCGGCCCATGCACCTTCTAGGAACTAGTCTCTTTCAGGGACGCGGCCAGCGACAATTTGTATTGGGTGGTGAACAATTTATTGGGGTACAATAAAGTAATATTTTATATCATATTTGCAAAAACGCATATAGAAGTAGATGCTTACATGGAACGAAGAAAATTTTAAGTTTAATGGGCAGTACCTACCCGTCTCTGTTGCGAGCCTGTTCTTACATATGTGACACATTTTTTGAAGGTGGGAAATCTGCTAGTTCCTAGACTAAATGTACTATCCCAACATTAAACTTGCGCGACTGAGAAACACTTGATAATTTGATAGGATGGCCAGTCGTTGGATTTGAACCGAAGACCATCTGAAATCGATGCCAACGCTCTACAAACTGAACTACGAGTCCTCGGTTTCATTTACGGTACATTAATAATTAAATGAACGAATGAATTCATCTTTCTGTCAAACACCAAGCATTCGAAATAAATTAGCCAACAACTATGTAGTAAAATATTTTTAGGAACAATAAGTGGGTTCAGTAGCTGAAGAGCCCCCTTCATCTACTAAACGACCGAACTCTTATAGGATCTTAGTTTTAGTGCGGCGATAGGCACTTATACTGTAGCCTGAAGTGTAACATTACTCTGCAAATAATAATAATAACTATAATATCATCTAGCACAACAAAACTAATTTTCAAAGTAAATAGTGAATTTTCCAGTTTGTACATGGCCATGTTTTATAAACCATGTGCGTAGTGCTACGGGGTTCACACAAGGAGAACAGGCAGGGTTGGAAACTCCCACGTTGACAGATTCGCTCCCAAATTGATTAATCGATGAAGCAGTGTATGCAAATACATTAATTAGATAAAACTAAATGTATCATTAATGTGTAAAACTCAAACGTGCCTGCCATGATCATTTTTGGAGCAGTTGTTAAAGATTATGCTCTTGGCTAGTACTTTTCTCTCACTCAAGATGAAGAGATACAATATGAACGAAGCAGAAGTTCTCAGAAAGTGCATTCTTCCATCAGCAATATTACTTGTCATATTGTGCTTGAATGGGCTCATACACAACAAAATTCTGTCATTGGACATTAGCTCCAACGATAGCCAATTATACAGCAATAGGATCTTTGTCTTCTGCCCAATTACAACCATACCAGGTATTTATGCTTCCAATCTAGCTCTTAACACGAATTTCTCGGAAGACGAAATACAGGGTAAAAATGTGAAGAAAAACTTAAACTTGCACAAACTCTTATTTATGATTTTACTTTGTGGAGTCGTGCATTTAAATCCCGGTCCAGTGCACAATCAGCGTAGTAATGAATTAATTCTTAAATGTTATTACCAAAATATTCAATCTGTAAACAACAAATTATTAGATTGTGCAATTCATTTACCAGAGTTTTTACTCTACGATTGTGTTATTCTTAGCGAGACATAGTTAAATGAAAATATATCTAGTACAGAAATACCTCTTTCCCAGCATTTTAATATATATAGAAGTGATCGTGGAAGCCGAGCAGGTGGTGTAGCAGTGTGTATTAACTCTAAGTGGCCTAGTAAAATGAGAGAAGATCTGAAAACTGACTGTGAAATTGTTTGGGCTGAAGTGCGTCTTAATACAAGCAAAAAATTACTAATTGGTTGTTTCTACCGTCCACATAAAAATAGTCCCAGGGAACTGTTAATGGCCTGCAGAGATTCAACATTAGCTGCACTTTCAGAGGGTGATGTGTTATTGTTCGGAGATTTTAATATGCACATGGTGTGGTCAAGTATAAAAACTGGTGTTCCCACAGACAGTAATGAAGCTTGGTTCATGGAAACTTTTATACATGGTCTCGGACTTTCCCAACACAATATGCACAATACAAGGGGCAATAGAATTTTGGACTATGTGTTATCCACATGTGATAAATGTATTATCACTCCATCTCTAAATTTACTTTCATCTGATCACGAGAGTTTGGAGGTGGAACTATCCATTAATATTTTAAAAACAAAGTTGAAAGCTCCTCCTTTCACTCCAAGGCAGCATATTCCTCTCTGGAGAAAAGCTCGTTGAAATGATATTAACCGCGCTCTTTCTCTTTTCCCATGGTGTATACTTGAAAACTTAACTGTAAATGAAGCTATTGATTTGTTCACGGATGTAATTCATGCTACCTGTAAAGACTTTGTCCCTACAAAGAAATTCCGATCCTCTAAATATCCTCCCTGGTTTGATACAGAAGCGCGGTCTGTTTTGAAAAATAAAAAACTTGCATGGGAGCTTTGGAAGCAACATCCTAATGCACATACTTATAGCTCTTTCTCCCAGATCAGGCGCTACTCCAAGAAATTGCTTAGGGCAAAGTATCAAAATTATATTAACGAGGTAACATCTGAAATATGTACCAATCCTAAAAGATTTTGGTCCCTCATAAACTCAAGAAGATGTCAGTCACGTGTTCCGACAGAGTTAATTTACGATTCGGCTACAGCGGCTGGTGAAAAGAGGGTACATCTATTGAATGAATACTTCTCAAACAATTTCTGTGTCCAATCTCCTCCTTTGCCACCTCCTCAGCTTCAACCGATCTGTTCACATTCACTGTCTTCATTAAGTACATCATCTGATGAGGTAAAATATCTGCTTTCTTCTTTACCTCTAAATCGTTCTCCCGGCTATGATAACATTAGTGCTATTTTTTTACGTAATACTGCTGAATCATTGACTTACCCTTTTTCTCGTATTCTAAATAGATGTTTTGCCGAAGGTGTATTTCCTTCTTCTTGGAAACAGGCTAATATTATACCCATTCTGAAATCTGGAGTTAAGACCTATGTCTCTTCATACAGACCCATTTCTCTTTTATCTATTTTATCTGTGGTGTGTGAAAGAATCATCAAAGATAGACTTTATAATTTTGTCTCACCCTATCTAGACTCTGCTCAACATGGCTTTCTTCCTGGTAGTTCCACTCTTACAAACCTGTCCTTGTTACTCTATGATGCTACCCAATGCCTGTCCAATAACACACAACTTGATGTCATCTATCTAGATCTTAGTAAGGCTTTCGATAGAATTGATTGTAATCTTCTTCTTTATAAATTAACTCACCGATTCAATATCCATGGTAACTTCCTTTCATTGTTGCGAGACTATCTCACTGGCCGCGAACAACGTGTTGTTCTTTCTGGATCATCTTCTAATTTTGTTCCCGTTCTGTCTGGTGTACCTCAAGGTAGTGTTTTGGGCCTCCTCCTTTTCCTTCTATATATGGACGATCTCCCATCTTATCTCTCGTCATCTGAAACCAAAATTCTTCTTTTTGCTGACGACTGTAAATTATTTCGAGAAATCAGATCATTACAGGATGTTGCTGATCTCCAAAATTCCATCTCTGACCTCTTGGACTGGTGTGATGCGTGGAACTTGAAAATAAATCCCTCAAAATCTTCTTTTCTTACTATTTCATTAAAGAGGAATCAAATCCCATCTGCCTATATCACTGATGATAATCCTATTGCTAAAGTTTCTTCTCAAAAGGACCTTGGAGTGGTATTTGACGAAAAACTTCTATTTGCTGATCACGTGACTTCTGTAACTAACAGTTCTATGCGCTTACTTGGTCTTCTCTATAGATTTACAGAAATTAAGGACCTTCATTCATTGAGTATGTTCTACAAAACCTTCATCTCCCCTAAAATTGAATATTGCTCCCCAATTTGGAACATGGCTAGTATTCCTAATCTATCTCATATTGATTCTGTTCTGAACTTTTTTTCTTGCTATAGTCAGAAGAAGAATACCATCAGTACGTAGCTTAAGCAAACCAGAGTTATTATCCGTTCTTGGTCTCCACGTTCCCTCTTCTCGTCGCAAGCTGGCAGATTTGATGTATTTATACAAGATACTTAACGGTAATCTTAGAACTGGAGAGTTGATATCTAAATTTTACTTCCGTGTTCCCTTGCGAATAACCAGAAATAATAACCTCCTTCATTGTGCCACGCCTAGGCTAAGTATACTGCAGCGCTCCTTATTCCATAGACTAGTAATTATGTACAATAACCTTGATTCAAATATTGATGTTTTCGGATCTGAACACACTTTCCATCGAACGCTAAATACAAATATGTGAGTTATTCCTCTTGTGTAGTATAATCGTTATGTTTTTATATCAATTGCTGTGTTATGTGTTGTTTAAAATTTAATTTCATGTTATTTAGTTTGTAGTAAAGTTATTTAGTTTGTAGTGAAGTTATTTAGTTTGTTGCATTGTTATTTTGTTTCTGTGTAAAATGGCAACTCAAGCTGTATCTGAAACTTAATAATAAATAAATAAATAACTCTGTAGACGGAACGTTGCCTTGGAATTTGGAAGGTCCTGGGAACGATCCTAGCGATCGCATATCCTAACTGAGGTATTCCCAGGGATTTTCCTCGGTCACACTAGTCAAATACTTGGATGGTAGCTAGTTACTAGGCCCTGGCCCTCTACCTTTCAAAATCTTCTTCCCTGCCCAGCATTTGCCTGGTGTGACTGAGAAGCCCTGGAAAAGCCTAAGTCAGGATGAGCAGCCGCTGGGATCGTTTCAGGAACTTCCATACCTGAGCCAACGGTCTATCAACCGAGCTAAAGCGGTGGGTGGTCTAAACTCGTTATTAGCATCTAGGCAAAAAAAAGTCAGCTTCATATTCGTGTGGCAGATTTCTGTGTTTTAACACTCAAAAATCCGCAAGCTGTTAGTACTATCACATTATTCAGTGTTCGATTTGTTACATTTCGAAGGGGGATCCTAAAACTAGTGGTTGCTTGTAAATATCAACATACTTCCTGCTTTTGTAGAAATACCAAGATTTTATCTTTTGCTGAGATGGTATTCGGAATCAACAACCGGGGATGCAATCCTCACGCACCAGGGAAAATCCGCGGCGTATCCCTGTCAAATCGAAACTGACATTATTACTGCTATTGACACCAGCAGAAAGAGAAGAATGTCGGGATGCAAATTCTGCCAGAGCCCCAACAGGGTAGCGGTTACCTCTCTCAGTATATTATACAAGTACTTTGAGCACACACGCACGCACACTAAACACACACATACACATAGGTCTATATATATATATAGAAAGAGAGAGAGGTTCAATATATTTTATAGTTAAAATCCGACATAAACTCTGGAAATCTCTGCCTACATCCCTCTTTGCATTAACCCTCCTGAATTTATAAAACCTAGCGAAACCCTTGCCGGGATGGTACATTTAAGTCAGGCCCTGGATGACTCCTTCCCGCATCCTTTCTTCTATCACCACCCCTGAACATTCGCTGCGATTGGCACAATGAAGCCGTATTTCCTAATTATTTTTTCTACAGCGCCGTAGTTCTACTCTCCATGCAGTTCATTGTGCATTACGCAAAAGATGAATTGCTTGTTAAAGGCAGAAGGGGAACAAATCCAGCTTAAGGTAAGCACTGTCAAACTAAGCGAATATTATTTATACTCATGTAATTTAACCTAACCTGAAGCGAATTTAACTAATCTAAGATTATACCACAAATCTAATGCAAAAAGACCATCCTAAACTGGAATGGAATACTATTTTATGGACAGTTTCACTAATCTTCAACTGCAACGTAAAAAAAATAGTCTAAAAATAAATTTCGAAAATTCAGTTTATCTGATCACAGGATACTTTTTCTGCAAACCTTAAAAAAAGTGCATTCCTGTGTATTCTAAACAAGTTAAAAATAGTAAGAAACAAAAACACACGTTCACGAGTGTGATACGAAAGAAACTTTAATGCGGGCGAATTAACACCACTTGCGTTACCGGACGTTTGCTTATTATAAAGAAAGGCCGAGGATTATTTTGTACATTGCTAAATATGCATCAACAGGGGAACAATTTGACGAATCATATTAACCTTAGCAATACCAAGGTATTATAATAACATTTATTACCAACGGGGGTGGAATGAATTGTTATTAACGTCATAAACGAGCTTCTAGGGACAGGACCTACAGTTTTTGGTAAAGTGGTCTCCGACCAACTGCGTTTAATGGATCCTGGCGGGATTAGAACTCGTGATCACGCGCACAGAAAGCGAGCGCTCTAACCTTTTGGCCACCTAGAGATCTCCAACGGGAGGAGGGGTATTTTGTAACCGCTTTCAAGATTTAAATGCATCTTCCAAAATAAACACAAATTAATGCTGTATTCAATGACAGGTGTCCTTTTAGCCCAGACAACATTTTCGCTTAGCGACTCCGAACAAAATACAAGCAAAAATAGTACGGTATAACAAAAAAATCAATAAATATATTTAACTGTTGACTCGGGCAACAAAATACCTCCTTGATAGTCCGCGTTAAAAAAAATGGTGGTGTAGGAGATTTTTTTTTTTTGAAACTGATTTTCAACAGTTAAAGCTTCGTCGCCTGAAGTAACTATTACATGTCCCAGTACATAAATGCTGGTGCTGATGCCCATACAAACTGTATGGGAGCAATTGAAAATATTTAAAAAAGTGTTGGCAGCAGTGACAACAACGGCGCCGGATATACTTCTATGACCTTTCCCAGTAGCTAATGCACAAGTGTGCCAAATTTGGTGTAAATAAATGGGGATTAGTATAACGGTATAGAAGCAATTAAAATATATACATATTTCAAAATAGCTGGCAACTGAGTTGCCTACTATTCCCAGAATGTCTATAGGCGTAAGACTAACCGCTAGGTTCCGGAAAGGCGATAAATAACCAGTGTCTGATTTGTACAATATCCAGTGAGGGGGATTTTTTCCCTCAGGAAATAGAAAACCGTATTTTATATACGTGCATATCCCAGGCTTAGGAAATATTTCGGAAAACACCCAGAGAAGACTTTCGTAGAGAGGGCAAATCCCAACTCTATCCCACCGTTTCAAATCGGACACTAGAAATAACTAGGCCTACTTTTATACTGACACCTGGAAGCGACCGACACTTCAAAATTTCAGTCATGTTTCCTACCGGGGGGAGATACTTTGTGCCCACCAAGAAAAGAAAGAAATTTATGAGAGACAGCAACGTTAAAATTACACTGCCGTAAAATAGCATATATACTTTAGCTAAACATATGGGTTAACTTCCAAAGTTGCTCGTCCGTTTCTAGTGAAATTTACAGGGAAGAAATGGACAATTTGCTCGTTTGTGTGGTTAATAGTATATAAAAAAGAGCGAAAGTTGAGTTTATTTTATTGTATAATCGGTGATAAACATGGAACTATTTGGGAAGCGGAGGGAACTACTCGGCGGAAGGTTACTGCATGATTGGATTGTGGGAAAGTTACGAGCATTTATGTTGTGAACATTGCTACAGGTGTACAGGAACGTTGCCCTGGATGCGAGTTGACAGTATTACAGCTTGTGAAACAATACGGTGATACTGATGAAAAATCTTTGAAACTGTATGAAAGTCATGGATGAATAAATCTAACAACAAATTGCAGAAAGTGTGGTAAGCTTTGTTCGACGAAAACAACTGTGACGTATATGAGAACAAAAAGTGTAAAGATACATGACCGCACCTAACTTTACCTAACCTCCACGTTCCAATGGTCAGTAATTTAAGAGACCTACGAAAATGCAAGTAAGCAATTATTAATAATAAATATGAACATATGAAAATATATTTTGATAATATACATGACCGCACCAAACCTTACCTAACCTCCACGTTCCCATCGTCACTAATTTAAGATAATGTACGAAAAATGCAAGAAAGCAATTATTAATAATAAATGTAACATCCCCACCCTGATGATGATTTTTAAATTTCCGTAGCTTTCATCAGGCTTTTAGTCGAAAACCAGACGGCCGACCAACTTTGGAAGTAATACCAAACATACTGAACAATATTTATTTTCAGATTTTTAAACAAACGATTAGTATGTATACAATAACTATAATTACAAAAAATTAGATATGGTGGTCACAAAAATCACCACCTTTCGTTGATATTGCAAATGTTAAAGGTCTCAAAAAATCTAACTTTAAAAAAATCGGATACTGGATTCTTAATTACGAAAATAATTAGCTAAACAAGTTCGATTACAAGTGACATGCTTACCCTAAACTGGAATAGAAACCAGAGAGAAAGTGTTTTAGTTTTATTAATAGAAAAAAAAGCGTAATAAGTACAGTATTTAAACGAGCAACATAAATATAGTACTTACCAGGACATCATGATTTATATTTCTTGTGGCTTCCTTCAGAGTTATTTACCGCAATTTTATCTTCTTTATCTTCTGTTGTTTTAGTTCCGTGTGTAAAATTAATCAGTCATGAAATCACTTGTTCTGGTCACCATCTTCTAGGTCACCATCCTTTCTGTCTTAAATTAAAATCACACTTATAATAAATTAAACAAAAATACATGTCCACATCTATTGTTCGTAATGTGATTAAACGTACACTATTGTAGGTATTTTCACTGAAGGAAATAAATATGGATTCAATCAAATTTCCTGTCGAAACGAACACCAGCCATGTTTCTCGGAAACATTCATTCTTCCCTTCCGTAAAGATCTAGGTCAAGCTATTGGAAACAAAAGATCATGACTTATAGCGCTGCTCTACGGTAAAAGTTCAAACTAAGTTTCGCGCGCAGCCTTGCAAAATACCCTTGGAGCAAGCTTGCGGAGCCTCTAAAATCCAAGGCTTGGCCGAGCTTCTCTTCCGGCATGCCTTAGAAAATATACTTGTGGAAGCCTAATGCAAGTGTAATTTGAAAGGCTGAAGGAAATAAGGCAACACAAGGCAAATGCAAGCTTAACGTAGACGTGCTTGCTACCAGGGTAACATGAACAGTATTTATAGAAAGTGCTATTATATTCGTATTTCAGAATACGCATGAGTAATACAAGTGTTGAAACTAATTATTTCGGCGGGCTGTTGAAAACCCAAGGGGGCAAAGCACCCTCGAAAACATGCCTGGAAGAAACAGTGCATATTTTGAAACCTGCCCAATTTTAGTGCAATTTAATATATAGGAATTTTAATCGATATTTAAACAAAAAGAAATAATTCCCGAAATTAAGACGGAAGCAACACGATGCATTTTAATTTTAAAATCCCATTTAATTTTCTTTAAATTTCGTATCTCAAGGCCCCTATGGTCGCTGAGTATGATTCTGAACTGAAAAATTACGCATCGGAAGTCCCTCACGGCGGAAACTTGAGAATACAAATTTTAAAATATTTGATTATTGAAATTTCATATTTAAAATTTTCAAAGGTCCCTGAGTACGACTATGAAAAAAAAAATTACATAATCCAAAACGTCTTTATACGAAAAATCGTTAGGATTCTTATATAGAGTCTCTAAACAGCGCTTAGATTTGTTAAGGATTTTTAAAAAGTGAATTCTCAAAACCAAGATGAACATAACCCGAAACATTATCATAAAAAAAATGTGCGCCGGATGTAGCCCAAGACTTTTAAAATAAAATAAATTTAAAGAATCAAGTAAACTTGCTTTTCAAAACCATACAAATCTTCCAGAAAATTATTCAGTTATCAAAGTTCTAGACAATCTTAATTCGATTTATATAATGTATAGTGGCTCTGATACGGTGTAAAATTCTACAGGCGTAATCCCAAATTCATGACTACTTTGTATAAATATCGTTAATAGCATGCTAAAGGCGAATACGAAGTTTCTTTAGAGTCACGTGTTTTATTATAGCTGAATTCAAAGCTACCTAGAGCCGACCTGGTGGCCGAGCGGTCTGCGGCGGTAAGTCATCTGCTCGAAGGTCCCGGGTTCAAGCCCCGGCATGGGTGTGGATTTTAATAGCTAAAGGCGAATCGTGATGGTTCGCAGTCCAACGTTACTAGACTGGCCCATATAAA
>JAGDQP010073701.1:0-10356 GCA_022664845.1 Lepisma saccharinum | reverse complement strand
TCCTCAATCTCCTGAATCTTCTGCGTCAGATACTCTCGCTTTTTGTTTCTGAACCCTAGTGTGGCGTTTCGTTTCGCGTTACTGTAGTGGTTGGTATTTGCTTCGCTTTTATTACTTAGCCATCGTTGCCTTGCTTGTTTTCGTTCCTCATGAAGTTTAATGCATTCTTCATCAAACCAAGGTTTGTTTTTCTGTTGTTTCTTCTCACCTACGCGTTCCTTCGCTGCGCTCTTAATTGTTTCACGAATTGCCTCCCACATCTTACTTACATCAATTTCATTATTAATATCATATATAGATATCCTAAATGTAAAAATTACTAAAATATTATTACTACACATTTAATATAATTTAAACACAAGACGTTTAAATAAGCAAATAATTTATTTTTTTATATAAATAATTACATATTTTATACAAGTTATTGAAACATACCACTTTATTTTCAAAAACAAACTACCAGTGTGTCTAAAACGTAAAGTTTATAATCAATGTGTCTTACCTGTGATGATGTACGGCTGTGAAATTTGGACACTGAATGCGCAAACGACTCAAAGATTAAGAATCACACAAAGAGCAATGGAGAGATGTATGCTAGGAATAACCAGGAGGGACAGGAAGACAAATGAATGGATTCGCGCACAAACAAAGGTAGAGGATGTAATCAAGACTGCGAAGAAGATGAAGTGGAGATGGACCGGTCACATAGCTGGACGAACAGATCGAAGGTGGACGACAAATGTACTACATTGGATTCCTAGAGAAAAGAAACGACCTAGATGGGTAGATGAAATCAAGCATTTTTCAGGAAGCTATATGGATAAGGATAGCAGCAGACCGAGATATGTGGAAAGAAAAGGGGCCTTCATCCAGCAGTGGAAACGGCTGAATATGATGATGATGATTGAAACATACCAGAATACAAGAACCCTGGTATAGTTTGGTTCCTCTCATTACTAATGGTAGTAAACAATGTCAATTCTTCTTGGCTGCTTTAATATAAGCGCATTTTAATATTTCCTTCTTTTATTATATATTCTAAAAATAACTCATCGTTGAGTTCATACAGGTCTATCTGCTGGCCAAAAGGAAGCGGAAGAGGATAAATAGTCCTGTCACACAATAATCTTGAACCAATCGAACACAAAGAACGCAACCTTTCATACACACAATTTATGTCACAGCACATTCCTGGTCAATTTCATTGTCTTTTGAGCGTAACATATTTCTAAATGGAAGGAAAGAAAATAGGAAAAAAAAAAAAAAGATTTGCATTAGGACGAAAAGTATTTATTATTTTATGAAAAATATTTATCGAAATCTTAACGGTGTAGATCACCCCCGCCATCTTGGTATGACCTTTCCATTGATTTATATGGAAATTCTTTTACTAGTCTTATGCCTCTCAGAAGCGTAATTTTTAACTTCTTTCGCCTAGTGTTTTGTCATGTTTTTCTTGCTCATACTGTTTTATAGAAATGCAATATTTTACACATGAACAGTATAATTTCCTGTTGACATATTCTGATGTATATTGTAAACTATTAATAATACATTGTACTCGTATATTTGAAGAAACTTCCGAAACCAAAATTGTACAAGAGTCAAAATAACCCCCAAGGCAAGTTTCGTGGAAGCGGAACTTCAATATTCTACTTCTGAGAGACATAAGACGAGGAAAACGATTCCCATGTAAATCAGTGGAAAGGTCATGCCAAGATCGTGGGGATGATCTATACCCTTAAACACAAACCAAATAGGACGAAAAATATTGTTATACAAATTATGGCCAAAATATACACTTCACGGTATATAAAACAGCGTTCGACATCTTTTATTGGAGATTTACGAATGTGTTTAAGTTAGGTCAAGACACATATATGTCATAAAAAACATTACTATTTGTTAGATTTAAATTGAATGTCTCAATGCAAATAAATGGTGCAATAAAACTAGATTTCATGTTTGTAGAAATATTGTGAGAAACTAGCGAATTACAAGATTAACGAATTATACAATTTTCAACGTTAAATGAAACTTACACGGGTATTCTGACTTAAAGAGGTCTGTGTTTTCAATGACAAAGAAGCTAACACAAACTGAACATTTTTGAGCATTTACAAACCAAAAAATATCGAATTTTTTACCATTATTATTATTATTAGTTACAGAAGAAGAAAAAATCGGGCATACGTGAAGTGAAAATTGACCGCAATTCGTGAACTAGACAAGTCAGAAACTTGAAATAAAATATATTTTATCAACATTGCTACAGACTTTCATTTGGTATGTTGCATATTTGGACCTGATCTAAATTTTAAAAAATCGAAGTTGAATTTCTCGAGAAAAAAACAACAACAAATAAGCAATTTTTTTAAAAAATAAAATAAAGGAAATGTATTCAATTTATTTATACTAAGTCTCAAGTTGAGATCGCAACAGAGTTGTATTTTTCTTATAATTTTTTAATTTATCTTGTCACATCTTCAGTTTCGGTTAATGATAAGTGGATTTTATTTGAGTTGTAGTAACTTAACAATATTGTAGAACAGAATCATTACCGTAACTTGAGTAAAGGACAATACATACTATGTTCTGTAAATGCCTTTCATATATTAAAATGTAGTCATATTTACAAACTAATCAAATATTTTATACAAGCCCAAATAAACAAATAATTACAAATATTAGTTAACAAGCAATATCTAGCATTAACTAATAGAATAGTGAACAAGTTAGGTGGTTGTTTCTTGATATCTGAAAGGAAGTACCTTAAAGTAATATTCAAATCCTATTAGGAGATAACACAAGCCAAAGCTTGGTCCGTTCTCAGTGACAGAGTGTTTTGTGGATAAACTGGTACAGTATTGATGATTAAAAGTTACAGTCAAATAAAGTATATGTCCAATTTGATCATCTCTTTCAAATAAGTTTACTAATTCTTAAAATAAAACATTACCAGCTGGGAAATAAATTGTATTTCGCTGACGGTTCAACTGTGCAATGAATTTGTCAAATTTTAATCTTAAGCATAACCACGTTGCACTAGGACTGTGCAAATCAAAATATTACTTACATGTTTTTAATTTAATTTTTAAGGCCTTCAGGCAACTTTGGCTCAGGTCGGATGGGTGATGATGGGATGATTTGTGCAATGAAAAAAATGGAAGAACCCCGAGAAAACCAAGGCATACGGTGTTCGTCCACCTCAAAACCAGCATGGCACGAGCAGGGTTATTACTTATATAGATGCCTCCTTCCTTTAGTGATGTAGTGTACAGATGACAGTGTAAAGCCAACACTGACATCACTGCAATATGAGCTTGATACCACTATTTTACTGCTAACACATCTTGATGTTTTCCAGTCGGAGTTCCTCGAACGGACTGGTTCGGAGTCCACTTTACCAAAAACTGTAGGTGCCGTCCCTAGAAGCTCACCAGCTCGTTTAGGATGTTAACATCAATTCAATCAATCCACTGAAGCCCGGCTTTAAATCATTACTAAAGACATAGAATTTTTCTGTGAAGAAGTTTCCATAATCCCTATTCTTTTATTATTACTATTAGTATTTTATAAATTTCTGCTCCGACAGAAATACTAGTTTGGGTACTCACATTTTGAGTCAGTATATCTAACCTTTTAAATACACAAGCAGTTTAAATAAGCAAGCACATATGTAGGTCCTAGAATGATTGCGTGATGGAAACATCTGAGCCATGTTTCCCTAAACTACAACAGAAAATGCACTTAAAAAACAGTACAGTGTCGGACATAAAGTGTATCAGCTAGTGTTATCAAACATTCAATCTATTTACCTATTATTCATAGTGATTGTAAACGAGGACAAAAGGGGACCAACATTGAATAGCTTGAGTCAACTGTTCTTGTACGCGGTTGACGTAGATTCACTAGAGGACAATATAGATGCATTACAAAGTAACACCGAGGTCTTAGTAGAAGCTTGCGATGAGATAGGTCTACAGGTAAACATGGAGAAATACATGAGAGCGAGCAGAAACACTGAGAATGAAGGTAATAGATACATAACAATTAAGAAGGAAAATATAGAGAAAGTAAACAAATTTAAATATTTAGTAGCATGTATAACCATCTGTTAGCTCGGATGGGGGGAAAACGAAGATATTCCATCTTGGTTGGAAGACCGAATGGAAGGAGACCATTGGGAAGACCGAGACGACGTTGGGAGGACAATATTAGAAGAGATCTTCGAGAAGTAGGTGTTCGTGATGAAAACTGGCTTGATATTGCCCAGGATAGAATCCAATGGCGAACATTTGTTACTGCGGCGATGAACTTGCGAGTTCCAAAAGCCATAGAGTTAGTTAGTTAATAGCATGTGTAACAAGCAAAAAACGAGATCATGGAGGAAATAAAAAGTCGCTTAGTATCGGGCAATGCATGTTTCTATTCATTTCCTAAACTCCTAACCTCGCGAATAATACCAATTTTGAAATTGAAAACACAAAGAACTGTTATTCTGCCGGTAATACTTTACGATTGGGAAAGTTGTAGTACGACCCTAGCAGCACGTAAACATAAATTACGAATGTTTGAAAATAAGGTCTTGAGAAAGATATACGGGGCCCAAACATGATGAGATGACTGGAGAACGGAGGAGACTGCACAATCAAGAACTTCACGGACTGTACGACTCACCCGATGTTGTAAAAATAATTATATCGCGACGACTAAAATGGGCAAGCCATGTAGCTCGGATGAAGGAAAACCGAAGATTATATTCCGTCGTGGTTGGAAAGCCGGAGAGAAAGAGACATTGGCAATATTAGAAGGTATCTTCGAGAAGTAAGCGGTGGCGTTCAAAACTGGTTTGATCTTGCTCAAGATACAATCCTATGACGAACATTGTTCCTGTGGCGATGAACTTGCGAGTTCCGTAAGCCATAGAGTAAGTAAACGACAAACAGACTGGTGAGACTGAGGAAGATTACAAAAGTAGAAATGTAAATAAACACCGTCTCACCAATGTTGCTCCTAGTCGGCGACATACCCCTTAAATGTGTTATGTATGTCACCCACTCTTCTGAATAAATTCCACGACATGTGTTTTCTATCTATAGAAAATGAGGTAGAGGCACCACTTGCAGGAAAGTCTTGATTTGGTTCATCTTTAAGGGTCCTATCTAGACTTCCAAACAACAAGTTTAATAAAAACACCCAAATATTTACAGTTTAAAAGACCTTGAAAACAATCAACATCAGCATGCTAAAAATATTTTTTAACAATCACTTTACTTACCAGGTATGGAGTGTCCAATATGGTAATTACTAGCTTAAAATTCGTAATAATAGTATCGTTGAAATCAAATCTATACGATCGGATAAAGGCTAAATCTTCTGATAACAGAGGAGATCCAAAATGTGTATATTTCACACTTTCCTTTTTAAATATACAATCAAAAACCTACCAAAAAAACGAAAAGAAAAATATAACTTTTACAATTAAAGTAAAAACTTATGACATTAGAATTTGTAATTAGAAGCTACAAACGAACATCTTCGCCTAAACGTAAATAAAAAGATCAAGATATCCAGCACCAACTGATCAATTACTCAAAACAGACTATCATAAAGAGAAAGCCCTCTTTCAAATTGTAACATCTCTCTATATAAAGTGTCATTCACATGAAAAGTAGCCAAAGAACACACCAAATTGCCAATTACGGTTATTACCGATTCTTCTACATGCCACAGGTGACAACATAGTAGTGTTATCAATCACTGACAGATGATGCTTGCTGTGTTTGTTCAGAATGTGTTGCTAACATATTGTCCAAAACGTCTAGTGCAAGTCATTATGACTGCGCGTAGTAGGTTTTTTTTTGTTTTTTTTTTAAGGTGTTGGAATTAAATTTACCGTTTACAAGAACTAAGTGTCTTTGTCCCGTGCTAAAGAATGAAATAAGCAGTTCCGAGATGGGAGATCATAGTTGACTCGAGGACAAGCAAACCGTGCAATCATCGATCTTGCCTAGCAGTCTCATTCGGGAAACACACCAACATCCACCATACAGCCCGGATTTGATTTTTTTGTAAATTTCACATTTTCGGGGAGCTAAAGAAGTACCTGCGACATCTCGCACACTCCCATTCGACGAGAAATTGAACACCTGGTGTCACAGTGGGATGGATACACTTCTTGTAGCCATTATATGTAAAGGTAATTTACAATATCTCGTTCATAATTGGATGACCCTTATAACTCGGCCTCCAGCTAGTGCCGTGAATCACTTACTCGAGACAAAAAGATAGGAGAATAATTCTCTTCAACAAATATAAAAATTTTCTACCAAAACTTAATTACTAGTGCCAATTTAACACAACTCCAACACAACACAAATATATGTTTCCGGTACAATTTTTCATTCACTAAGTAATCTACGAGGCAACCCTTTGCAAATAATTATATATACATTTCAAGTAACAGACCAGCAATGTTCTTCCGCAAATAGTCCCTGTAACTGACGCTCGATGTCCTTACCTTTAAAGGGCGAAAGCATGTATCAACGAAAGTCTACACTATCAGTGTTGATTGTAGGACAGTGACATCTGGCGGTGCAGTGATGTAGTTTCGCACCACAACAACAAATTAACACGTTGTCCTCAGAACATGGCAGCACATTCAAACCAGTTCAAGTTCCTTTACATTACGTCACGGAGTTTTAACATTTAAACGAGCAAGCGGGATCCGCTGGACCTCTTAAGTACTTCTTTCTACTGTAATGTTTTGAACATTGAAAATTAATAAACACGTAGTTGATATTAAATATGAGAATTTAAAGTGTGTACTAAACATGCAGTTCAGTAAAAACCAAAACATTAAATATTTACATTAATAAATTACGAAGGGTCCAATTGACTCCTCTTATCAGATTACGTATGTGAAATAGCTTGCCCGTTTAAAGGTTTAAAAAAGTGTCAATAAAATAAACATGGCTTCCAAGCCATCTCATAATCAAGAATCAAGTTTTTCAAAATATTTTAGGGCAGGGGTCTTCAATGGTAATATCGCAATAAAAAGGCATTTTGCTGTCCACATAGTTAGTCGAGTCAGATAGTACAGTTAGGACGGACGTATTGGTTACTCCTTATAATTGTATGGAATAATTACAAAAAAAGTAAACACGTGTATTACCTTGAATTTACATTACACTTCTACGCCTTTTTTAAAAAATCAACTACTACAAAATGTACGTGTAGATAACATTCAAACATGATTCTTAACATCGTATCAAACTGTGGAGTGCTAGATATGACTAGTTACTTTGATGTAATCAAAAGCTTTCCCTCTGTTCACTTTATTTCCGTAATTAACGTTAAACTCCACATTATATCCGCTCTGATGTCCTTACGCATCAACGTTAAAAACTAGAACTTACCGGAGGTTCAAAAATGCCAACTCTCTGTGTAATAGGTTCATTCAGAAGTTCCATACGACAAATCACATTTCTGTAGGCATCAGGAAATCCAAATTGGTCCGGTGACAAGAAAACAGACCGTCCTTTTTCAACGGTTATCACTATGGTCCTCCATATCTCCTGGTAATACAATAAAAACAAACATCAGAAGACAGCAGAAAGCAGATACACGAAAGGATTATTGATATAAAGCCATTTACGGTCAGCTCCAAATCTTAACGTCCTTGTTATCACATTTCAGATCTAGATTGCACCCGTCTCATCCTGCACGCTACTGTAATGCGATACCAGTATTGTGAGACTTGAAACCGATCATGCAGAGCAAAAATTCTATTTGAGAAATATTTTATTGACCTTTGAATTGACAACAATACTAAGCAGCGTGGAATCCTGATAACGTGCTCGCTCTGTAATCGGATCACTCTTCGCCCGTGTAGCCAAGGACGAAAATAATCTGACATGATGGCAACACAACGTATACGCAATAAATCTGCACAACACAACAAAAGAACGCACACGAAAGAGTCAATCAAAGTTTACAGAAATAATATGATCAAGTAAAACGACAGGAGTCTCTATATGGCAAGACTTATCTCTATAGACTGAAGGTTTTCAAATCTTAATACTTTACTTCCATGAAAATAAATCATCTGAATGTGGTGCGAAATTCTTGAGTCTTCCGCTTAACTTTCGTCCGAAGCTATACGAGAAGAACAACTGTCAAACACTGGGAAATAGTCATGGAACCAAACTACTAAACCCCAGTTTAACAATACAATCGACCGCTAGGCTTCTAGTCAGCCCTAAGTTGAGGCCAAGTCATATTCTGCATTGGAAAATATGACTTGGCTTCAACATAGCGTTGGCTAGAAGCTTAGCGATTGATTGTAAAACTGGGGGTAAATATGATAGTGAGTGGCTGGATAAGCAGGTGTCATGTAGACATTTTTACCACATTTCAGGGACGTATTGTTTTGCTTTCATCTATACATATTTATTATAATTAATTATGGTAATGAAAGACAAAAGAAAAAAAAATTAAACAATACTAGAACGATTTTATTATAAAAGACGAAAGAAGCTTATTTGGTGGTATTAATTCCATATAGCTGCTATTTTCTTTCAAAATTACCTTTATATTATTATTACTTTAAGGTCTTTAGGCAACTTTTGGCTCAGGCTGAATGGATGATAATGGAGGAATTGGTGGAAAGAAAAAAAAAGTGTGAGAAAATGGGAGAAACTCGAGAAAATCCATGCATACGGGGTTCGTCCACCACAAAACCCACACGACACAAGCCGTGATCGATCCAGGCACTCCACGTACAAGAAGCGAGCGCTCTACTACTGAACCACTGCGGCCCACTTTCAAAATGAGTTTCAATACAAAATAACAAAAACTGAGTAAAATTTTACCAAACGAAGCGAAGTTTATTTTATTATGGAACACGATTCTCCACGAATTTTATGTTGGAAAATAAAATGCTTACTTTTCCCGTTTTTACTGCTTCCTACACATTTTTCTCTTGAAATATTTATCTAGCAAACACTCTATACATGTTATAATTGCGTACTAATGCAAATAAGTACGCACGTAAAATGTCTACAGCAATTTCAGAAATATGTCAACCCCAGTAGTAAAAACTCATTCATACCGTTTTCATTTTAACTAGTGGCCTCGTTTCTTGGAAGGTATACGGTGTATGGTTACATAAAGATTTAAGAAGGGTCATTAGTACAAATGCGTAATGAGTTTCTGTCTTGGGGTTACTTAAAACATCACAAAAATTGCTACCTTATTTTAACTTCGTGAATACATGCCAACATAGCCCGTGTAAATTTAAAAATAATAGAATTTCCATTGTTACTTACCCTTGTCCTAGGAGCTTGTAAATCATTTTCACACGCTGCACCGTTTACCAGCAGAACAATTACGAACTGAAGGGCAAAGAACATTGATGACGATTGCCAGGGCATCATAGCATAATTGGAGTTTCCTGTAACGATAAATGAACATCTCAATGAGAAAATCAAATTTCTTCTACCATGTACACTACAACAAAATATTTATTACATAAGAAGCATTGTGGTTTTTATAGAAGAGAATCAGATATTCCTTCAGAAGCCACGCATTCATGTAACCTAGGTTTCGCGTTTGTAGTCAGACTGAGAAAATGGCACAGGGCAGTCGTACGTATTCCATAGTAATATTATTCTAGAGTTATAACGACAGTCGTAATCTGGAACAATTTAAAATGCAATCTATTTAGATTTTATTATCATGCACCTCTATGACGTGCTCTCATTTCAGAAATGACTTAAAAAAAAAACAATAAAAGTTAAAGAAAAACTCACTGGGTTTTTAAGTAGGGGTTTCCAAGTGGGTCCAACCTGATAAACTCGCGGGTCTTTACGGGCTGGGTCCACTTTTGTAAACTCTGAATAGAAGTGTTTACCTTGTATTACAAATAGCCTTGTTGCTTTTGTAAAAATATCAATCACAACACACTTGGAAGTTCCGAATCCATCTGGACTATTCTTCAGGAACCATATCGCACGTTTGCAAGAAACGTGTCACAACTCAAAAAAGCATAATTTTACAGGAGAAGGAAAAGAGGTGACGTTTTACTTAAGGGGCTTATGCAACATCCGTCCAACACTTATGCTATCTAGCGACCACTGATGGAGATAGACCTGTGGCATTTTTGTCAAAGAAGGAGAATGGTTGTTCTGTAATGCTTTTGAGCCCAAAAATAAAAAGGAAATTGAAAAATTCTGAGTTGTAACACTTTTCTTGCAAACGTGCGATATGTAAAATATAAAAACGCGAAAAGAAAATGTACAGAACATGACAATTATGTTATGTATATTTTTAACCGCTTCAAAATCTCAAGCA
>JAGDQP010073700.1:0-10356 GCA_022664845.1 Lepisma saccharinum | reverse complement strand
GATCAATTTAAAAGCAATATAGTAATTTTAATATCGTAACTTCTTTGCATGTTGTATTTGTGATTTTGGATTTGTTTCTGGGCCAGTGAAAATCGCTACGCGGGCCGGATCAGGCCCGTGGGCCGTATTTTGGAGACCCCTGC
The DNA here is from genome assembly GCA_022664845.1 of Lepisma saccharinum. NCBI lineage: Eukaryota > Metazoa > Arthropoda > Insecta > Zygentoma > Lepismatidae > Lepisma > Lepisma saccharinum. The sequence continues at coordinate 10,213 of JAGDQP010073700.1, read as the reverse complement.
ACTACACGATAAAAATTTTGGTACACTTTGTATTTTGGAGCCATTTTAGTAACTAATGACTTCGGCCCGTCATCATTCCATTAGCTTTTAAGTTTCAAAAATCAACGAACATCCATGCCGCAGTCGGGATTCGAACACAAAATCTTAGAGATGCTGGTCTGATAATATTACTTCAAGTACTTACTATGATAGTTGATGTAGCAATGAAGGTTTATGGAGTAATACTAAAGTAACTCCCTAGTTTCTGAGTACCTATCATACACACTACCAATAGGAATATATACTCAAATGACAATGGCCGTTAATCCATTACCATCCAATACTTTATTCCTAATAGTATAAATTTCCATAAACATGAAAAGACCACATAGGCTCTTTCCTTCTTCAAAGAACGCCATACTAGAAAATACCACAATCACTAATGTACAGTTAATTTGAGCAGAACGCTGTCCCTTTGTGCAGGTCTTGAGTAATGAGATCTGACTTGTGTTTTCAAAAGCAAAGTAGAAGTTGAATTTTCGATGTATGGAGTAACTCCTATGATACTATATAGATTTCTAACGGGCTGAGCCAGTACTGTACACTCTAAAAACTGTACCTTTGAATTGTGAGTAGAAAAATCCAATTTTGTACCCACAATTTTTGAAAGGCAGTGGCGAACCCAGGGTTGTGTTTAGCGGGGCGATTCTTTGCCTCCCTGTTCTTGGGAGGGAACAGATTAATAGAAACAAAAGCGAAGGTAAAATATTAATCTCTGGGTCCATCACTGTCTCTGAAAAATAGGTGGTATAATGTACCACCAATTTTTGAGAATCAGTCACGGGCACAAGTTCTTCGAAATCCCAACCAAATTCTTTTTCTCCAATACGATGTTCATTATAATGAATTATCGTTATAACGAAATAAAATCGTACGTCCTGTAAAATTCGTTATAACGTGATTTTTCAAATATGGAACTTTACCAGAATTTCTTGAGAATCCAACATGCAGCTAATCTACATGTCACTGCTGACTAAAATATAAGTATAATTGAAGACATTGCCGGAAGAAGGGCACATAGATCAAAAACGCATTTTCTGTAAACAGCTGATAAAGATTTAGGTTCAATGTTACGAAAAAGTTTTTGAAATAATATTTATGTCGATGACACCAGTATAAAGAACATAACATCAGATTTGAAAACTGTGAACTAACCTGATAGAATTCAAAGTTTGCATGAAAATATATTGAAAATTGTGTGTGCATGTTATGTGCCCTTTTTCCACCAAACAAAGATTTCACGGTGATTAAGTTGAAGAAAGAGAGCACAAACAATTCTAAGCACAGTATTTAATACAAAAGAACATTGAAAATGACAAATAACAATAGCTTTGTTAAATTGCCTCAGCAACTCTTCGTTCTTGAGGTTGAAAAAAAAATCAATCTGCAGGATCTAGTATGTCGCACCTAAAATGACTAAGGTTTTGGGAACCCATTACACAGCCTAAACTACTGGAGCTAGAAAAACGAAATTTGGTCTGACGGTACATCATCACTAGTAGATTAAGAAAAAAATTACGAAGTGTTGAAAATGTCACCATCTTGGATTTAAAATGGCCTACCCAAAACATTTTCAACACCGTTCTACCGTAGCTATGGCACTAATTTCTCAAATCCACTTTCAATCGAAAAGAATGTATTTTTCCCGGTGACGGGCTGATTTATTTATTTTTATGTGTGATCTGACTAGACCAAAGTTTGCTGTTGGACTGTGTAAATGATTGGCCTCTGACGGAAAACATGTGAAGAAGTTCTACATCAAACACATTGCTGAACCAAGAACAAAACTTGGTCATAGTCCAGTTGAGGTTTTGCCCGCCAGCAGGGTCCGATAGCAAGACGACAGTTTTCACTTGCGGACACTTTTTTATATATTTCTTTCTACCATGCTAACGAATAGAGATATTAACTTGAAATTTACAGAACATAAAGAGAAGAACATGGCGGATCGTTTAAAGCGATTTCCGGAAAAAGGACACACAGATCTATGTGCTGGTCTTCCGGAAATATCCTCAATTGAAGTTTTCCGTGAAAAAAATAAGGATAGATAGCTCCATTTTAACAAAGATGTGGGAAGGAACAAAAACCTTTCTAAAAATTTAAATATGGATACGGAAACACAATTCACATTCCACAGTAACGCATTAGTAAATGATCAGAGATTAACTATTCTTGGAACTGACAAATCAGGTACTGTTTTGTCACACTATATGAAATAATTAATAACGCCAATATGACCAAAAGTGGAATCCTATAACCGTTATGCGCGAAATCCTTTAATAGTATTTTGTTAGAGATATATTTTTTTTTTTAGATTCAATTGTCCTAATAACTGTGGTTTTAGTCTGTTTAATCCGTGTATCCGAATTACTTCTTAACGTTCTTGTTAAAATGTTTTTATCTATTTCATCTACTTTAGAAAATAATCGGCCATTTTACGTTAATTCTAGCATAATCTATCAGCGTATTCTATCTAACGTTAGACTAATCTATTAACTATTACATTGATTCCTACCTAGAAAAGATGCTTTTAGTACAAATTTTCTTCATTTTTGATTACTTGGATAATTTAATTATTTCATCTAATTAGTTAATGTCATTAATTCGAATTAAAAAAATTACATTTGCATTTTTGGAATGGCTAATTATCTCATTATTCGATTACTTAATATTCTTAAAATGATCTATGCATTAATATTTACTGTCTAGTCCCTTTTTTCTTTTATCTATTCGTTTTGTTCTTTTAACCTAAGAAGAGGAAGTTCTGAAATTAACGAAAGTTCATTCAATTGATGGAAATGCAAATTCCAAAGTTAGTAGGTTCTTCAGCACTTAGGATAGTTGTTTTATATCTCCTTTTACCCCATTTTTTTTCTTCTATTTCCCTTCTCTGTGGAGATGGAGAGCAAAATGTTACGCCATGTTGATTAGACTTGTTAGTTGACCAAAAAGGGGGATTTTTCTTCTATAAGAAGAGTATTTATCACTGATTACTGGCTTCGGTAATTCATCTTGGTATCTGATTTCTGGATTACGATTTCCTTCATTTTAAGGTCATCAAGGCTAATACAAGAAGGAAACACTGGTGAATAACAAAGTATATGAAGTCAATAATTGCAACTAATTTGCAATAATTCCAGAAGAAGGTATAGCAAAAAAACACATTCAGATGTCTCGAATCATCTCAGCAAGCATAAAGCAGATACCTACACGTTAGTTACATGCCAAGATCATTAAATAAAGCATCTCATGCAGCTATAAGTAACATATAATCTGCAGTTGTACGGGTACCAGTCTGACTCACTAGACAATACTATAGATCTCAGGGTAATGACGTTGCGATTCGGAAATGTTGAACGGGATTAATAGGAACTGCTAGCGTAGCTACGTGTAACGTAATCACTATGTACGCTCCTTCCCGAAAAGCGTTGGGAGGCATATCGTGTATATTCCTTCCGGAACAGCGTCGGAGAGATAGAGTAGTGTAATTACAACAAGAAATAAGGCGAAAGTAAACAATAGGAACACAAACAAACTTTTTTTTTGATAGCTCTTAAACCCTTTGATGACAGTCCCAATGACATTTAAGCCCAAGTTTAGACGAATAGAACTCTGAAGAACATTCTCCAATTTGTTAGAAACGAATAGAACTCTATAGTACCTAATAGAGAATTGGGATAAATAAATACACGGGTAATCAGCTAGTAATGTGATAAAGACCAACCACGTAAAACGTATGCAAATACATCATATTTTTCTAGTAGCCAAATGGAACATACTTCTTCATAAATTATAAATATGGTAAGTGTTAAGCGTCAATAAAGAAAAGGACCATAAAATAGTGACATAGATTCGGATCAACAAACGGCGTTTTGAACTGAAAATAACATTTCGTGCACTCGGCAGTTTTACCATCTACGAACGTATATAATCAATATACCACTAATAAAACTTTAAGACACAACAGATACCTTTGGAAAATTTTTATGTACTTAATAATAAACTAATCTTCAACTCATTTTTAGCTTGTGCTTAAGTAAAATGATGGTGAGCGTCAAAGGATTTTTTTAGAGAAACAGATAAAAGAGCAATACTAACAAAAGAATAATAACAAATTTCCTATATAATATTGATGAGAAATTTGTAATAAGTGTATTCAAACCATTTTATAATGTAAGCACTTTAACAATTTACTTTCAACACGCGTGTTATAGTGACATCTCTTAACTGAATTTTAGTTTGAAAAAAAAAGTTCATTACGTAAGTACGAGTACTGTGTACTTAACATATTAATTTTAATGTCATGAAATGCAAGATATTCAGCTATATAGTTTTCCTTCCTCATATCATTTTCATTATAATCCAAATACACACAGTACCACATAATTTATTTTAAAAAAATAGTTGCTAGTGAAGGTTTTCGCCATAAAATTTCTCGGGAAGGGAGATAAAAAGCAAGTTGCCGTGGATTTATCGTCAGTGTCAAATTCAGGATAAAGGTTATAATTATTTACAAATACTGCATAATTAAATACATTTATCTGAAAAGCTATTAAGTCAATAAGTAAAGAAACCAAAAGTTTGGCTTGTCCAATTATTTTGAGAATTTAATTGGCTAAGATGAATGTGTCCCCGATTGATGAGTGCTAACGCTTGCTGCCTTGGAATCAAAGGGTTCTGGGTTCGAGCAGAGTCCTGCCTTCTAATCAAGTGGCAACACAAGCGGTTCAAAGTGCACTGTAAACTGTAGACTGCGTCCTTAGGAGGCCACCTTTCTGTCACAGGACGAAAGGCAATGGCAAAGCACCATCAGTTTACCTTACTCATGAAATTTCATATCATAAACATACCTCAGATCAGAACACCCAGAATCATTATTATAATGATGTTGAACGTAACGGTACCAACATAACTTTACCGGTGAATCCTGTCCGTAGAATATATCCATCTAATGGGAAGTAATGGCAAACCATCATTAGTTCACCTTGACCACGAACATTCGGGTCAGAGACCAGCCTCAAGACAGAAAATTGATCATCACGCGTAATTAGGGTGTAAATTACCACGTTATTGCTAAGTAATATGATGAAATATGAAACCGGTATTTCCAGAATTTGATATTTTAAAATAGATTTGTCCGGAAACAAACCGAAGCTTCCTCTAAGAAAAATTGTTGAAATACCGTTATATTTTTTTCTTTAAGGAGAGGGCGCGTGCCCCCTCTTTGGACCCGCCACCAAGTTAATTTTGAAGAAAGCATGACAGTTATGCTGCGGAGAATGAAATTAAGTAACAGAGGTCGCCAACTAGTACAAACAATTAGTACCAAAGTTGGAGGATAAGTGGAATTCATCTTGGAAGAGTGCAAAGCTCGCTTTGGTTCGGAGGCCACGAAGAAAGTAGTCTAACACACCAAGAGTGTTGTCAGTGGTGGTTCTAGAGGGAAAAAACTGGGGGCCAGACGTTGCATATTATATATATATATATATATCAAGTGTTTTTATTTTGATGCTGTCCTGCTGTCCATAATCAACATTCTCTTTCATTCCTCTTCTGCCTTCCCACCACTCGTTCCAATGCGTTTTTCAGAACAAGCTCTTCTCAGACAATGGCCCAACAAATGTTTGTTTGTGTGGCTGGGTGTGGTACACATTAGTCATTTTCAGTCATTTTTTTAAATTGCATATTAATTCTCCTTAGGTATATATATGAAGGAAATATGTATGTTTAAAACCTTTTTCAGTGTAAGAAAACAATAATTAGTTGAAGCAAAAAAGTGAATATTTTAATATTTTTCATCAGTGCATGGAATTTATGGAATTTACAGAGGGAAAATTATAGTTAACTGCCAAATTTACACTGGATAAAATGACTTGATTGGATTTTACACTACATAAAACGGCATTAAGAGTCCCTCCCTCTACACACACACACACACACTTAAAAATCTATAAATACTAAACTGGATATATTGTATAATTCAACACCAATTTAGACCTAAATAAGATGATTAAAAAGAAAACACACACACAACAAAGATTTCTACTTTTTATTTGTAGGTCGGACTAGAATTTCCTATATTATTTTTATAGTAAGAAGTAAGTCGGACAACGATTAGCGTACTGTCGTTTTCGTTATAAGCTACTGGTGGGTATAATTTCGAAATAACACCACATTGCCTATAAGCAAAAATTTGTTTTTTAGATGATGTGGTCTACCCTTTGTTACAACGTTTTTGATAGTGAAGACTTCTAAAAGGTTTTAAAAACAAAAAATATTGTGTTACATAACCAAAAAACAATAAAATAACTACTTGAAACTTGTTCTAAGAAATTAAAAAATCGTTTAAAACTCGACAAAATGCAGTTTCTAACATACACTGTGACTCCTTCCCTCACCCCATGTTTATAGAAGAAGCTCATCATGGTACACTTCATTTCATGTTCAAGAATCGATAACATTAAACTTCTTGCAAAATAAATATTAATTATACTAAATATTTCAAGACAATTGTGGATATTAGTTTATCTTCACTGCAAAAAACTGGGGGGGGGGCAGGACCCCCGGGCCCGGTCTAGAACCGCCTCTGAGTGTTGCTTTGGTTTTCTTGAAGAGGAAGCTATTAGCAACCAAGATTCCAAGAAACGAATCGCCCATTTCCAAAAGGCAAGGAACACTCCAGAGTGACACGCAAACACCACCGCCAGACGTTCCAGGAGTGACAATCAGACAGCGCCACCCAGACGTTCCATGAGAGATATCATTCTAGATCTGCTCGAAATCTGGAAAACCCACAGGAAGTGAAACTGCAACATAAAGCAACCTCTTTTGAGGACAAGAAAAAATCTTAAAAGCGAAAACTGTCTTTCACCTAAACGATACCTTATAATAAATGAAAACTTTTTTTCCAACCAACTCTCATAATTTGCATAGGAAAGGAAAGAGAATAAGATAAAGACCCGCAACCAAGAAAATCCAAATGCACGAATCCCTCATAACCTGACAAAGAAGAATTTGACTATACACGAGACAGAAATCTTACAGAAAGAATTTTCATTCTGACCCACACCTAAACCTAATACTTTGGCCCTCATAATGACCGTGAAAGATTTCAGCTAGAACCTGAACATCCATTACCAGAGGGAACTACATGTTAGATAGAAACAAATTTACCGAAATACAAAATGATCCTTTAAAAATCAAAGGGAAGTGATACGAAAAAAGATATATTCTTTCATTGTTTACGGGAAGACTTGTTATCCAGAGAAGAAGATGATAGAACTTCTTAAACACAAGAAAAATCCAAACATGACCGCACAACAGACACATGCAATAAACACTCTAAAACTTAAGAAAATACATTGTTATACAGCCTACGGGAAAATCACTGGGAGTAGTCATCCTACAAAAACCTGACTGTGAAAACAAAGTGTTGCTACAACTGGAAGATAGGACCTCCTTCAGATAGGGTATACAAGAAACGAATGGTTCAAACAGTACTAAAAATAATAAAACTTTGAAACCAGTCGGCCAAAAATCCAAAAACACAACAAATTTTTTTTTTCTCTCAGTAGAATACTACCAAATTTATGAGAATAAACTGAACTAAAACAAAAATTCTAGAAGGAAATCAAGAGAGAATATGACAGACAAAGATGGTGTGTGAGGGGCCGATTTGGCACATCGCTAATCGCATATGAGACCAATAAAATTTAAACAGTATCTAACACAAGGAACCTTCACACAAAATAATTGATGATGTACTACACTTAACCACAGAAAGTACATGACTGCTTGCCAAAATACATAAGCAAAAGGACAACGCACTGGGACAAAAAACATCTGTTTTCAGGGTCAAACCCTATGAGCATACCCGAAAGATAAAAGACAATGAAGAAAAACAAAAGATGTAAACCGATAAGTTTATCAACTGAAGGATGGGATTACAGAATTAATAGAAGCTGGATATCATCAAAGAAACCGAGAGAGTAATAGGGAATCTCAAGCCCCAAAAGGAAAACGAGGTAGCCACAATTAATGTATCAAAGGTCAAGCAACAGAAAGTAAGTGCAAAATCTTAAGAGTGACCACAGAGTTAAAACCTTCTAAGCCAAGCTAAATAATTGAAAAAGAAAATATTTTCTAAAACCAAAAAATCTGAAACCAGAGTTTAAAGCAATAAACTAGGAAATGGAAAGACTCGTGCAGTAATCAACTAAATAAGTCAATAGGAACCTACATAGCGGAAAATATACACATCAATATGTAAACAAATTAAGGACACAGTAATACTTCCAAGGTACTGCCAGAGGATAGCAGAGTTGTATTTTCAGAAATTGAGTATTTGTAGCAGCCATACTGGAAAACGGCCGCCATATGTGTATCGAATAAAATCTGGAATTGCCTTATATCCAGATTTATTTGGAATATGTTACTCTTTCATTATGTCAAGTTACATGCTTGTATCAAACAGTGCATTTTATTTATGCCGCTCCACTAAAAGAGCTTGGTGAAATTTGTCTTATATATTATGAAAGTACACATGCAGTATAAACAAACTCATTGCTTGTATGTCTTGGTTACTGTCTAAAGCTCACGAACATTTTTTATAGCCTGGCAACACTAGGGGCTATGTGAATAACGCATTAAACTATATTTTCCCCCTTCTTTTTTCCTGCTGGAAATCTTCATTTAACACATAAATTGAAGCAAATGGGTTCCCACATTCCTTTTGACACGCAATTAATAAAAATGAATCAATAATTTCGATTTGTTTCGTGCTACAAAAAAAGAGGGGAAAAGATGTAGAGATGCATTAAACAACTTGGAAAATTACATCGTGCCTTAATTTGTTGAGATTATTCATCCACAGAGGCACCAGACATACATATTCATTAAGTAATAAAGTTATAAATATGATTGAGAGTGTTGGCTTCAATGGTAACCTTTCGTTTAGAAAACTGTCATGTTTCACTGATCAATAACGATAGGGTACGATTTATGAGCAATCAGTATTCTTTTAGCAGATTTTCTCGAATCGCCGAAAGAAGTACATTTGTTTCTTTTTTAAGCATCTGATGTATAATTTATTGATTACTAAAGATGTAGCTGATTATTCAGGAGGTTTATTTTACATAAAACCTTTCGAAATCTTCCTGTGTGGTGATGAGACGGTTCTAAAGGTGTTAAGGGCACTCAAAAGAAAAACTCTGGAAGTCCTTTTTCACAACAGAGTTAAGTTCCATTTAGACATGTCCACATCATAGAAATGTACAACGGATCGTTTCAGACGGGGGCAAATCAATTTGCAGGGCAGCAGTTGTTACGGACTACATAGCAAATTCGTACGATGAAGATAAAGAAGTTGATGTGATTTATATTGACTTTGAGAAAGCATTTGACATAGTTAATCACAATATATTACTGGAAAAATTAAATCACTATCACTTCTCACCCACTGTGATTAGTCTCCTCTATTCGTACTTAATAAATCGCAAGTAATCAGTTGTCTATAAAGAATACAAATCATATGAATATTCTGCACTCTCAGGAGTTCCTCAGGGTTCGAACCTAGGACCTTTATTATTTCTTTTATTTGTTAATCCCCTTCCTGATTATGTTCCTGATAATGAAAAATTGTTATTGGCAGATGACTTCAAAATATATACAAAAGTCAACTCTATCGGAGACTGCATAAGACTTCAGCAAAGCTTAGATAATATTGCAAACTGGTGTCAACTTGGAGTCAACATAAGTAAATGTAAAGTATTATCATTTAATATAAATAAAACCACTCATCAATTTGATTATTCCATTAATAAAATTGTACTAAACTGACCTACTGTAGTTAAGGATCTTGGTGTCAGTTTTGACTCGAAATTGACTTTTAACATACACGTTACAAATATAACAAATGATGCCTTGGAGTTACTAAGATTCGTAATTAGGACGGGAAGAGATTTCAACAATATATCAACATTTCAAAAAATGTACTATGCTTATGTTCGCTCCAAGATAGAATATGCTTCTTCTATTTGGAATCCATATCATTTCAAACATTGCCAACAATTACCGGTAGAGAAAATTAAATCAATATTTCTGAAATTCCTTACTTTTAAAGAAACTCGAATCTATCCTGCTTATGATAGTTACAATGCAGTCATTAAGAACTTTA
>JAGDQP010073699.1:0-10357 GCA_022664845.1 Lepisma saccharinum | reverse complement strand
GTGTTCCATCACCCTCAGCCACCAAGACATGAACCACACCCCACGAAAGCACTTTTCACTACGCTCACCTCCAGAGAAATAACGAAACAACTGTATATACCTGTGCGTTTTCACTACGCATTTCTCCTACTCTACAAATGACAGTATCGATACGTAACAACAGTGTTGCTAGCTTTTGCGAAGAATGTGTTTTATGTCGGGTGTTCGGTTTTCATTTGACTGACCCTTAGACATACTGTATATAAATTTAGTTCCGTAATGGCACTAGCAGGCGTATTACAATGCAGCTTATTTCTTTCAAAGAGGCGTATCTCATTATAAAAGTCGGGGTTAAAACTTAAAATATTCAAACCGTGCAATACTACTTTGCAAGAGTTGTTCTAACTGTAGTTACGCGAGTTAGAATCATTTCGCTTAGATTCAAGCTGAAGATACCAGAAACAGAAGAAATACAGCAAAAACTTTAAAACGCTCTCCTGAAAAATGTAAAAAAATAAGATTCACCTCTGTGTCTCGATGGGGACGAACTGCTTGGTCACACACAATTATTTTGAAGGTGTCAATTTGGTAGTAGACGAAGGAACAGTGTCATATGTGTGAAAATAAGTTTTTAGTTGTGCCAGTGAAGGGACTGGGTTCTTTATATATTTGAATTTGCCAGTTGAACTGATGACTTGATCGTAAAGGATGAATTTCTTGACTTCGGTTTACAGCTTGCCTGTCATCTTGCTTCTCCATCTTGTTTCTCTAGACCAAATCTTTACTAAAATGCCTACGTGATAGATGCCTTTCTACCAACTCCGTATTTCTATACTTAATAACTAAAATTATGGCACAGATAAACCATTACAGCACAGAATAGTTTATCTGTGATTACAGTTACTTTGTAAAATGATAAAAACATCACCTACGTATAACTCAAATGTATTGTTTGTTCCCAGTGGCATTTTCAAGTTGCCGCTTCAGAAAAGTCATGAGCTGTGTTCTCAGTTTGTACACATATACTTATTTTATTATTTATAAATACAAATTCACCTTATAGAAAGAGTTAGTATTTTCTGCATTCCAGTTATAGTTTTGTTGATCCATATTGCAAAAGTCGACGAATATTCCAGGTCGGCAAGTACTTTATCTTGACTATTAATTGACTTGCCTTACGAAACCATCTCAAGACGTCAAGGAGACTATACTAATGCCCGATTACTCTGTTTTCAAGCATTTGGGTAACGATAGTTCATGTTGAGCAATCTTAAAATTCAGCGAAAAAGTACTTACTAGTACTTAGTATGCAGATGCACCGTAGAAATTACAGTTTAAAAGTGAGTAATTTTTTAGTTCCATGAAGATATTTTACACACGAAGTTGAGTGTTTCAATTGGTGTCAGTAGCCAAGGAAATAATACAAAATTTGGCGGACGGGACAAAACCCGAGTAGTTTCGGCGATAGCCTCTTACTCTAACAGAGCAAGCTACGAACAGCACAGTAAATCTGCCACGTTTCTCTCTGAATCTTAAGCAATTCAGTGTAAAGGCGGTTGCGACGGAATTTATCAGGACATGCACAAAATATACAAATTACAGCACTTACTTTATGTGTAAAAGAAGTGCACTTTTTAAAGGTACAATTACTAGAATGCACAGCGTATAAAGAAAATTGAAACGTTACATTGCAAAAAATAGCTGTGTTAATTCAACACAATGCGGTGTCCCAGCGTGACTACCACTTTTATGTGTTAAATCAACACAACACACGGTGTTGATTTCGGTACTGTGAAAAAAAAAACGTTACGGCTACAATGAGATTTGAACATGGGTTGCTCAGTTAGAAGTCGAGCGTCTTACCGACTTCGCTAAATCGTCAGACAGAAAAGGCACTGCATGCACACGATATTTAGTGAATAACATTTGAATCAAACTACTACACTATACATTTAAACAGTGTAGAGGATCAAATATATGTCGCTGAACACCCAAGACAAACTAAGTTACTTGCACGACTTATCCCATGGTTTAATCACTTCCTATTTGTCAATAGAGAACCATTGAGAATGTTCTATTTCTATGAAAGAAAGCAAGATGGTGACAGCCAAACACTTGAGCAGCATTACTGCTTTCTTATCGTAACAACATGTCAAATGCTGCGCTTGCTTTCATAGAAATGGAACATATTCTCAATAAATGGGAATTGTGATCCCTAATTGATCAATGGAAAAGTGATTAAATCATGTCATAAGTCGTGAGAGTATCTTTGTTTATGTTTGGGGTTCAGGAACATTTTTTTTATCCTCTATATTGTTTGAATCTAGTGCTCTTTCCATCTGACGATTTAGCGAATTTGGTAAGACGCTGGACTTCTAACTGAGCAAACCATGTTCAAATCTAGCTGCAGCCGTAACTTTTATTTTCTCCCAGTACCGAAATCAACACCGTGTGTTGTGTTGATTTAACACACAAAAGTGGTAGTCACGCTGGGACACCGCATTGTGTTGAATTAACACAGCTATTTTTGCAGTGTAGGAACTGAAGGCAATAATGATAATTATAAAGAGTGCATAGTCATTTTCAACCAGTTTCTTTTTGGAGATCATGTCGGGACGGGCGTAAGCCATAGTGTTGTTACCGCCCATAAAATTCATTTTATCTTATCTTATCTTTTGGAGATCTGAATTCCTTTTTAGCAATTAGATATTAAATTAAGGGAACGATTACTACTTAATAGCGAACTATTTAATTGCAGTTTGTTTTGTTTGAGCTTGTCACTAACTGGCAGGTTTGGAGATCACGTATAATAAACTCGTACGCACTTGTACCTTCGAGATAATTTATCAAAGAAAATCTCCGCTTTTAAAAATATTTTTATTAGTGAATTTACAGTACAGTTGAAAGTAGTTTGAAACAATATATTTTGTTTGTAAACGTGTAACAATCAATTCTGTTGTTTCACAGTAAGAAATTTTTGCAATCACACACATCAAATTACAACCAGCATCACGTGTAAAAACAAAGTGTATTGTTTGCCTGTTCCACCTATGCTTCGAAGAACATTTCAATCATAAATAATCGCGATACGCTAAACTTTGTCCGTACTGTTTTACGATGAGATCTAAAATAAACTTAAATCACTGGTTAAAATACTCCAACACTGTTGGTACTAACACCAATTCTATTTATTTTTCCTTAAGGTAAAGTGAATAATAAGCATTTGTCAATGCAAATCTTCTGATATTTCACCCTATAGGCAAGCAAACATTCAACAAATATCCAAAGTTTAACTAATGTGTCTTAGTTTAAACATACAATAAACTGGTTATCAATTGTGGAGTTTATTTCCAATCACCATCTGTCATTTTTTGTAATTTTAAAGGAGAAATAAAAAACTAATATTACTTTAGTTCCTCCTTTAATGGGACATATATTAGCGAAAACAAAACATGCTAAAGCGTAAAAAAAATCTAATTTGGGATTTAGGACTAAACAACGTAACAAAACTTTATTTTCTTGCAGAAACCACTTAAGTCATAATATTTTACAAAATCAATGCACTGCACAATAATGAAGTTAATTTTTATGCATTTTTCACATCGAAAAATGTTTATAATGCATTATTAGTTTTATAATTTATTATTTGTTAACATTTATTGTTTATTACATTACATTACAAAAGTACTTTAGAACAACAGCCTACAGAAAACAACTTTACAATTTTTTAAACAATTCAGACATCAGACATTCCTATTTATTAAGCATGATCTTCTTTGTTTTGACATATAACTTTTACGGGGATATAATTATTATTTTGTATTTGGTATCCTATGTAGGCCTGTAGCCTAAATAAATATAATAAAGTGGAATAAAAAATTACGCCGATTATAATTATTTACTGATCTGAAAAAGGACTAGTAAAATTTTTGTTCGGCAAGTCAAGAAAAACATTCACTGTCCCCGCGGGCCAGTGCTACCAAAAATTAATTTCGAGCGCTGAATATAGGTAAGTTGATTTCACATGCAGGAATTTAAATTGGTTCTTTTTGCATTTAAACATCAACTATATTGCTTTTGAAACTGCTTTGAGTCATTTTTCCAATTTTTGTTTGTAAACTTACTAAATTTTTGCATTGTGAGTTGCCACTGACATTTAGAAATAGTATTGTAATTGATTCCATGCTAATCTCTACAATCTGATGATGTTGTTTTGAGTATAGTGTGCTGCTATTGTTGGTATTTAAAAATAATAATAAAAAATGTGAAGCCATAATATGTTCTGCACCACCAAATGTCCAGAGCACGAGCCGCCACTGATTTTATCATGTTTTGAAATTTCAGGCCTACGGTTTCTCTTTACGTAGAAATGTAGTATGAAATACTGAGGAATCTCATCTCCCACGTCATTCAACGAGACCCGTTTTCTGATTGATTTGATTTAATCAATTTGTAGTAATTCAATAGGTATAATGTATGTTTCTTACTCTTAAGTGTGAAGACAAAAAGACACGAAAAAGAAAGAATATTCACATCATCAATTAAGGAGTTTATTGGAAAAACGGCGTATTCCTCAAAATATCAAAATCGTGATGCCTATTGTTTTGGATTAGTCCACCATACACTGTAAAAATAGAAGACACGACGTTTACGCCACGGTGGCTCAGTTGGTAGAGCGCTCACCTCTGGTGCTAGGGGTCGTCGGATCGATCCCTGCTCATGCCATGTGCTCTTTGTGGTGGACAAACACCTTGTGCATGGGTTTTCTCGGGGTGCTCCCGTTTCCTCCCACTTTCTTCATTCCACCAATTCATCCCATTATCTTCCATACGGCCTGAGCCATAGTTGCCTAAAGTCCTTAAAATAAACTCAAATTCGTAAGACGAAATATTCCGTTTAATTCGAGCTGAATTCCACTCTTCCGAATTTAGTGTTCTGGCGATTGTTGCCATAACCTCTTCAACGCTTTCTCTTTTTTGTAAAGAGATTAAATTTGCGGATAATTTCTGATGGGTTATTTTTATATAATGCTTAACGTTTTCCTTTCGCTTTGATAGAGAATCAAAGTCGCGGCCAAGAAGCAATTTTATGTTTATTCACTTCAAGAGACATAGTTCAGGTACGTCATACATGCAGAAAGCTTTTGTTTTCTAACTAAAATACATACTACAAGATAAACCCCAGAATGTAGCTCAGTTTCCAAACACAATGAATGTTTTTTTGTTTGTTTTCTTTACAATCAAAACACTGTTTGTAATCCAAATGGTAGTACCTTTGAAATACTTGATATTTTCAGTGGTATCTTCAAAACTAAATATCCTTCAACACATTAATAACTGAGAAGTGATAAATAGAGAGTTAACTGCAAAAAAATTTAGAGCTCGCAATGACAGCCAATGATTTCGTAACTGTAAGCACTAGTGATTTTGCGGCTGAATCACTTGATATTAAGATGAGTAACACGTAGAAACCATGTTACATGATGTGATTAAATTATTCACTGTGTTTTTAGTTTGTGAAATGTTTACTTCAAAATGAGATATAATGTGAAATAATAAATATATTCTTTAGATAATTGCACACGAAGGCATCTTCGACTATCGATATGTAATTATATGAGCCAATATGAAGAATTAGCGGATACATAAAACAAAGTACAAAAGAAAGGCTCAAGTTTTAGAAATATATAGTTATCATATGTAAAAGGATAAATTCCCCCAGTTACTTGCCATCACTGGGATAAAATATTTTTAACGTACTGTAATTACATTATTAGTGCAATTACAGTAATACCAACTTTGCATTTTAACTAGGGTGCAGGGAAGTCATTACCATAAAAGTGACTTAAGATAATCGCCCCCCATCACAAAGTGACGTATCTCAAAATTTGGCCGCTTTGACTTAGGACCATCAGAATATGGCATTTTGTGTATATTTTCTTGTCTCAAATCGACGTATCTCAATGATAAGCCATTCAAAAGTTATTAACAAAAATAGGCTAAAAGAACATTATCAAGAACACGAAGGTTCTTTTCTTTAAATCGCTCTCCTGAAAGTTTTGAAAAAAACAATGAGATACGTCACGTTATGATGGGGTTGACGATTTATGAGCTAATCAATAACTATATGAAGTAATTACTGCAGATACCTGACTTTTCGATGCGGTACACAAACATGATGTCAATATCGTCTAAATGAGATACTCTGTTAATCCTTATTCTTTGTACGACAATCAACTTCTCAAACTCATATGAAACTTGCTTTAAAAACTTATCTCTCCTGATCTTTCAATGACTTCGTGATACTTTGCTCTGAAAGCATACGTCTGGCATGATACCATAAATTCCTCTCTTAATAAAGTTTATTTTCTTAAAGCGATTTTAATAAAATTGATAAGCTTGCTATAAAAGATCGTAATAACATGAATTTCATTGCTTTCGTTGTCCGAACTCAAATCCAAAATGACGCTTACAATATCTTTCTCAATCGCTCTTCAAAAATTATATTTGCAGTCTTGAATCGATTTTACTGCCTCTCACAACAAGTCATAATTCAACCTATAAATTTTGTTTATAATACAGTCAAAGCAGAGAAACAAATCGCTGCTTCGCTTTTAATACCTTGCTCGATCATAACAACCAGGCAATTTTTAAATTTATAAATATATTTTTTACCATTCATACCAGTGTCAGAAATGTTTTAAGGTGAACTGCAAACAGTGAACTTCTTGTACACTTTAAATGAACCCACTTTTGATCGCTGCTAAGCATTTTCACTTTCAATCACTACTTGATGATATTTTTTACACACTTTCACACAAATTGGGATGTTTCAATAAGCCGTTTTAGTAGTCCAGGAAAGTCGAAAATAATTTGCGGGATCGGGGTGGCCTCAGTGTTAGCCTTTTGCTTTAATCAGTTACACCTCTTGCTGTGTACTAAGAAATTTCTATGCAAAAATGAGCGTTCCATAGTTTATCCAGACATGTTTACAAATTGTGCAAGTACACACCAATGATCAAAAGTTGGCTCGTTTAAAGTGTACACACAGTAGGAAATGGTTTGTTGAAAATGAGAGGAAGGTTCTCATCTGTGCACCGAGAAACAGTTTTCTTACAAGGGAAGTATTTCGCTTCGAACAGGATTTTTTTTATAAGACTTCGTATATACGTATCCTGCAATAATGCCTGCAAAGTAACGTGTAAGGCCGCGTTTGTCCACTAGGGGGGTTTAAAGTTTGGAGCAAAAGGGAGACAGCAGTAGAATGATGTCATTTGGTGACGTTTTGGCTGTAATCAGAATTTAATCTGGATCATAAAAGACTACGGGCCATATTATAAAACCCTGAAGGCTGTTCTCAAGCTAACCTACATAACATGGTGTAGGAGGTCATAGTAGGCTATATCCTTTACTCAGGAGTCTATTTTCCCAGGGTTGTACAATACGCGGTGTCGCTTTTGTTGTGGTTACATTTCATAAAAGGCTACGACCCATTTTCCAAACCCCCATTTAGAATAGCAGAGATTTCATAAAAGGCTATGAAGCTCTTTTTCAACCCTAAAAAAACACTACTTAACATAGCAAAGATTACAGAGGCTACGGTCCAGCCCCTATTTAACATAGCAGACATTACACAGGATTTAACCTAACATAGTACAGCAGACTACGAACATAGCAGAGATTAGACAGGAATTACAACTACGGCTACGAACCCTTTCCAACCCCTATTAACATAGCAGAAATTATACAGAATTTAACATAACATAGTACACCAGTGCACAATAGCAAAGATTCCATAAAAGGGTAAGAAGCTCTTTTTCAACCGCTAGAAAGGCTATGGCCCAACCCCTAGCAGAGATTACAACACAGCACATCACCAATTTCCGCCCACACTCAGAGATTACAACAGTTTCTATACTTAACCCACATAATAGACCACACAGTACACCAGTGCACGATAGCAGATATTCCATGAAAGGGTACGAAGCTCCTTTTCGCAACCCTAAAATAACACTATTTAACATAGCACAAACCCTAGCAGAGATTCCAACACAGGACATACAAGCGGAATAGCCTAACCAAAATAACATGGAATAGGAGACTACACAACACCCTATAGCAGCAATTACATACACATAGCAGATATTACATGCCCTAGTGCACAATGTGCGGCTAAGAGGACTTATGAAGCAAGTTTCTATACCCTACAACCAATGGTCAATAGTAGTCGGTAACCACAATCACTGGTCACTACCTGAGCCCAAGTCAAAGGTAAAATATTTAACCGTGTATAGATCGTAAACGGCGAAACATATTGAGATTCTGTTTTCACAGTGATATGTATTTTAATGTGCTAATGTCAAATCTGAAGTCAGTTTGCTAACTTCCCCCCTGTGGTCGTAGAATTATGAAACTTATAAATACATTTTATTTTAGTCAAGGGGATATTAAATATGAAAACTGCATGAATCTACCTGTTGTCGTTTACGAGATATGATAGTTCGAATTTTTCGAATTTTCCTTTTTTGGTGCCAGAACTATGGAAACCCCAAATTTTCTTATTATTTTCACGGTAATACCGAATTTAAAAACAACTTCTTTCTACCTGTTATTGCTTCCAAGATATGGCGGTTCGAATTTTGTCGAATTTTGACATTTTAGACTTAGAATGGCAGAACTATGAGACTCGCAAATTATATGTTTTTCGGGTCGGTAATGCTTCCATAATATGGTTGTTTGGGTGTCAGTGATGTTTACTTTTTTTTCCAACATAGCAGAGATTACACCTTAGTCTACACTCGTCTCTACCCAAATGCACAAAACGTTGAATGCCTCTATTATGCCGTAGCTGTCAGCAGGATGCAGGAAAGCAGGGTAATTGTAATAATTACTGTATTCAGAATACTTGCAGAACACATGTAAGCAATTACACACAAAAAATAATATTTTTCTTTGTTCTTTGACGACATGCTAAACGTCTAACATAAGTACACGTGCGGTATAGAATTCCATAGATTATACAGAAAATTGAAATGCCGGTAAATTAAAGACCGATGTGGTGTTGGAGGAGGTATTAAATGTTAAATTCCACGCTATTTCCTCAAATTGTACTTTAATGACCAGCCCTTATGGTTCAGTGGTTATGGATGTGCTATATTTTTTTCTTTTCACAAATTGCGGTTTCCATAATTATTCGTTTGCTGGGAGTATGCGTTGAATGTACAGCACGTAGTCCTGCCCCAATCAGAATAATGTCGGGCGAATATTGAATTACATTCAGAGAACATTGCTTGCTTTCCGGTGCATGATTTTAATTTACATGCACTATTATCTACACTTTCCAAGATATGGCGGATCAAATTTTGATTTTTTGGTCCCAGAACTATGAAAGCCTCAAATTATGTTATTCGGGTTGGTGATGCTGAATGTGAAATTTGCTTCTCTCTACGACCTACCATTTCCAAGATATTGCGGTTTGAATTTTGTGGAATTTTTACATTTTAGACGCAGAATTGAGAAACTTGCAAATTATATGTTATTCCGGTCTTTAATGCTGAATTTGAAAACAACTTTTTTTTTTTACCTATTATTTGTTTCCAAAATATGGCAATTCGAATTTTGCCCTTTTGGTATCAGAACTGAGAAACTCGCAGATTATATGTTGTTTGGGTCAGTAATACCGAATGTGGTATTTACTTCTTTCTAAATATTGTCGCTTCCAAGATATGGCGGTTTGAATTTGTCGAATTTTTGACATTTTATAAGCAGAACTGAGAAGCGCGCAAATTATGTTATTTGGGTCGGTGATACCGAATGTGAAATTTTCTTCTCTCTCTACCACCTACTCGTTTGAAGAGTCTAAAATATAATGGCATTTGACACCGTGTACATGTAGTGTGATTTTGAAGGTTTCTCTGCGTGCTTACTTTGATTTTCCTTTCCGTTTTACTCACTTTATAGGAAAGTCTGACTTACATTTGTGAAGACATATACTGGCCTATATCTGCCGAACTATTTGTTACACAGTATTGTGGCATTGCAGTCTTTGTCAGCGCTGTGAGGTACGTCCATATATTTTGAGAAATAAGTGCCTGCTCGAAGCGAAACTTCGGAAGCTCTTGTAGCGGCTGCCCGGTCTGTCTTCCACTTGCTCCAAACTTTAATGCCCTGTAGCGAACAAATGCGGCCTTACACGTTCGAATTACTTTGCAAGCATTATCAGCATCGGAGTACGAATACTCGTATATATATATATATATATTAAGGCGGTGGGCCAGTAGGTGAAAACTCCCCCCTCCTAGGGGGAATTGCCACTTCGTACACTGATAAAGGATGATTGGTAGAGGAAGATAATGCCTGTTGGCAAACACGAAAGTGCA
>JAGDQP010073698.1:0-10357 GCA_022664845.1 Lepisma saccharinum | reverse complement strand
AAACCAAAATTGCGCTTGATTGGCTGTTACAGTATCAGGACCATAAAAACTATTCACATTTGCAGCAGCCTGGCTTGCGTTTTCGCCTTTATCGAAGAAAAACTGTAAAATATAGCGTATTTTCTCTTTGCTAGTGTCCATTTTGACGCGCGCTCACACAACACTGAGTCAACTCATCACAACTATCTGAACAGTGTTTGTAGTACGCAATCTATCGTTTGAACGCCATCTCGTTGAACCCGATCGGACTTATACAACGCGAGATACAGATCACTGAAGCCATCTATTGACAAAATAATGGATTACTTTTTACTACACCAGATATGTTCAAATTCGTTATATGTAAAAATAATGAATCATTATTAGTATTCTCATATGGTTTACTATGGGAAATTCCAGTTCCAGATTTTTGCAGGTCCTATGAAAAGGAACTAAAGAATAAATAAAATACCAGCGTCTGTGTATTTATATAAATAATTTGCATTTGTATCGAAAGTTTGGAGTTGGCAAAGAGGTAAATGTATTATTGTATACGATTTCGGTTATACAGATGGCCTTTTGCGAGTTGCGGAAACTATGTGCCTTGCATACGTATAGAAAATTTTCAAAAGAGCAAAATTCTTCAATTTCAAGAAATTCATTGCCTGATGTAAAAACAAAACGAGGGAGAAAGAGAGATGTTTGAATTATTTTTATATAAGAATCACAAATTTGTAACTTCGTGTAGTGTAGCCATGGAGCTTGTTTTGATGAGTGGGATTTGCATAAGGATGTCGACGTTTTTGTTAAAAAGTTAAAAGATATCAAAAATGTTTTTGAAACTGTACAGTAGACCTAAGTCGTATTTGTATATAGTGTCCCTTAGTAGTTCGTGTTCAGAAACAAGTTTTAAAGCTTGATCCTCTGCCAAAATTTGTGGAGAAAGTTTGTTGAGACGTGGGACATGAATTGTTTTGTTTCGCTCTGGGCAAGGAAATGGGCATATAATGCAGAAAGTTGACGTGTCTCTTGTTAAAACTCACAAAAGCTTCGTAGTATCTGGGTTTGCATCCCTGAAAATGCTATCTTTATTTGTAAACCTACATTTTTGATCTGGATAAAGCTGCCTTTCATATTATTAAGTTCTGTAGTTAATAAATTCTCGTGTTGTCTAAGCTGTTCAACAGAAGAGGCTAAGCGACGCTGTTGAAAGAGATTGGTCAAAGAAAGACCAAAGTACCCTATTACTAAGAGGAAAGAGAGGAAATTTCTTTTGGTACATGTACTATTTGCGCACGAGATGGTTTGTGTAGTTAATATCTTTTTACGTGTCTGACGCGCATATTCATATTCGCCGGGACTATGTCGAGCCGATGCCTCATCGTAAAAGAATGTCCTTCCCGGCCCAGGCACCTTTCCCTTTCTGGCTGCCGCCGCCACCACTGGTCCAATGCCCGGTACCTTAACGCGGACCCAGTGCGTGCCTGGGGCAAGCTATGGTATATTCCGCAACGATTTTGATGAAATACATGCTAATGAAAATACTAGGATTTATCATAGTCAAGCGAGCCAACGAGTTGACAAATCAAGCAGCTTTAAGAGCTTTAAAATGCATTAAATTCATTAACTAGTGATCTGTCAAATTGTTAACTTTGGTGAAACCCGTCACTTGTTTCACTTCCGAGAAAACAAACTGTTCAAAGGTTTAAGAATCTCTAAAAATCATCTCTACCTGCCAGGCCTCATGTCCACAGTAGTGTCTCGATACAGAAAGCCCTATTAAGGCGAGGCCATTCTTGGGCAGCCGCATTACTCCTTAACCGGAAATAAGACTTAAAAGCGGCTGATTTGCAATTGCTAATTTGGAGTATTGATAGCATGTCGGAAAGCTAATGCCTTGTTTACATTACGAACCTCTTACCATGGTTAATGATAACCGACATCATTTTAGTAATGTAAACGACGGTTACCGTTAGCGCGGGTTTCAATTTTAACCAGCGTCAACTTACGACGGTTTTCTTACGTTAGTAACGTAAACGCAAGTTAGTCATTAGGTGTGGCTCATTTCGTGAATTTCTTTCTTTCTTTATCGAAATGTATAGCATCCTAATGGTGAGTATGACTATTAAAGTATGAAAGAATTATGACAGACCTAATCTATTCATTGTTTTATAATTTAAACCTCTCGCGTGCAAGAAGCAGATTCTTTACGGAAACCTCTACCTGATTCTGTACAGACAATGGTATTACAAGCACGATAACCAAGTTAAATTTCGTAGCCTAAACGTAAATTATTTTAACCATGATTTTATCATCGTAACAATGTTTGTAATCTAAATCATCGTCGGTTACTATTTCTAGCGCCTTCCCACTTCGTACTCGTAGTCGTAGCATGTATTGCAGCGAACAAATTTAGCTCATCTTTTCCCCGCTGTGGCGCTACTTACAGGCAGTAGATAGTTTGACAGAAAATAACTATCAGCATGTAACTTCAATAAGTGTACTGTAGTTAAGTAAAAAAAGTTTTCATATGAGTCGTTCACATACATGTATAGTAGGGTGGGTCGAAAAAATCGAAAGCGTGAAAATTTAATCCCAATAGCGCGGAAAAGTTGCTACTTGATCGAATTAATAAATCTGCAAAATTTGAACAAAATTGATTAATCACCTTTTAAATTTTATACAATTTTTTTCATATTACGTGTTATTACGATTTAATTGTCTCATGGTAATCTTCAAAAACATTTTTTTAATTTTAGACCCGTTTTTTCCTCAAACTTTGGCCCTCTTGCGTTGGTAAAAGATATTAATTTTTTTAAAAAGCTTAGATAATACTATTCACTAAGTTGCAGATTAAAATTGTGTGAAATTAGTATGCCGCAAAAACAGATGAAATATAATTCAACTTCACATTTTTTAGTACACTACACAATATTCAACCAAAAAAACTCATTTGGCATAAATAACTTATAACCTCAGTACTTTACGGCAATCACGATGCCTATATCATCGCATTATACTTATGTATTTCTTTCTCACACACAGGACTATATAGAATGAAAATAGCATCTATACCTCTTTTCTGGGAATTTGAAGTTCGAAAGAGTTCAACGTACAAATCATGTTTCATGCCATACTCATCCAAAATAAATGCGACTCAACTCTAATGAGCTTGATATACAAACGAAATGCGTCAAATGTTACCTATGTGTAAAGAACTAGCATATACAGGGTCCATTATGAAAGTAATGCGCATGATTTTATTGTGACGCGATTATCCACAGCAGCGCGGTAAAACCGGTCGGGCAATGTGGTGGTGGTGGTGGGGGGGGTCTGCCCTTCCAACGCAGTCGGTCGCCAGTTTGCTCCGAGCAATGTGAACAGAAAGACGTGCCTCCGTGTGAAGTGTTTTTTTCGACTTTGTAACACGGCGCGATGGAGCGTTCGCTTGAACAGCGATACGCCATCAAGTTTTACGTGAAGCTTGGAAAGAATGCAACCGAAACATTCCAGATGCTTCAAGAGACCTTCAAGGACGACTGCATTTCAAGGTCACAGTCCGGGAGGTAGCACAAGGCGTTCAAGGAGGGCCGACGAACCCCGCTCTGGACGCCCAACACCGGCCAGAACCGACGAAAACGTGGATCGTGTGCGCGAAGTTTTGCGTTCCGACCGTCGAGAGTATCCAGCAAATTGCTGTCACCCTACACATGTCCACATTTGCGGCACATGGTATAGTGACCGAGGATCTGCAAATGCACAAGGTTTGCGCGAAGCTTGTGCCGAAAGTGTTGACGGAAGATCAGAAAGAACTTCGAGTTTTGCGCTCTCAAGAATTGTTGGATTTGATTGAAAATGAGCCGAACTTTCTTAACTCTGTCGTAACCGGAGACGAATCCTGGATGTTCGAGTACGTCCCAGAGTCGAAATGGCAGAGCAGCGAGTGGCACACAACATCATTCCCCCGCCCCAAGAAAGAGGGAATGAGCAAGTCTCGCATCAAAACGATGCTCATTGTCTTCTTTGACGCCCGAGGAATCGTCCATTTTGAGTTTGTACCGCAGGGAGAAACTGTCAACTCAGCCTTTTACCTGGAGGTGCTCAAGAGATTGAAACGCCGGGTAGCGCGCGTGAGGGCTGACATCAAAAACACGAACAAGCTCCACCATGACAATGCCCCCAGCCACACGTCCTTCATCGTTACTAACTTCCTGACCCGGAGCAACACCCCGGTGGTCCCCCATCCCCCTACAGAGTCCCGACTTGGCTCCTGCGGCTTTTTTTTTTGTTTCCCAGATTGAAGAGAGAGCTGAAAGGAAAGCATTGGGAGACCGTGGAAAACATCCAACAGCATGTTACAACGTTCCTGAGAGACATTCCCGTCGAGGACTTTCAGGGTGCCTTCCAGGCGTGGCAGACACGTCTCCGCAAGTGTATTGATGCAGGGGGAGAATTTTAAGCATTTGTACAGGTCCGATCAATAAATCTATTTTCCCAGAAAATGCGCATTACTTTTACAATGGACCCTGTATAATGCATTTTGTAAAGAAAGTGTGTGACTTTCTGGCCAACTCCGTTTGGGAAACTTTTCTATTATATATAATTTCAACCTAGATTCCTTCCTTTTTACAATTTCCTCATATTTGCAGTATCCTACTTTGGAAAACCATACATTGTAAATGAGTATTGCGAAGTCATTATTTCCCGCACAGCAGAGAAATATTTTTAAAATATTTCCTGTGCCAAATAAGGAAACATGATATTTTCTGCATCACATATTATTTCCCAAATATACTGTTAATACATTTAGACAATGGTTTAAAACCATAAAATAAAGTCCATAATGCTAGTATTCCCCACACATTGTAAAAGCTTCTTTTATCTAATATAGCCCATAAAAATTATTTTATATATTTATGTAATGCTTTCTTATGTTTTGGAAATGTTAAAAGGTTTTGGTTGCATTAAAACAATGTCAATCTTATAATTTGAGAATATTTCCAAACATCTTAAAATCTTATCTGAACATAAATATTATTTTTCTAGAGTATTGATATAGATCTATTTTAAAATATGGCTACTACTAGAAATATGCCCTGTCAAAAGCTTCAGTCGGACCCCCGACTTCTTCAGATGTAATATTGTAGCATCCACCAGCACTTTTACCGTCGCTACTCATAATTTAAAAATACATGTATAAATTAAAAACGGGTCGCACTACGATAACAAACATAAAAAGATGAGTTAGGACTGAAAATTTGGTCCATATTGGATTAGACTGGAAGTTACCGATAGAGTTTTAAGTGTTCGCTTTGACTGACATGATTAAACACTCCAGTATGGCTAAATATAGAGCTCATTGGATAGCACTGATGCGGTCATGTGACACAAGAAAATCAGTGATACCTGAATAATGTTGAATATAGTTTCCGCTTTTAAAAACGGAACTTGCTAGTCAAACATTGTGAGATGTAATGCCCGTACGAAAGAATTGTTTAATAAATATTTTGTGAAAAGTGTTTTCCCGCATTATAGAAAACAGGTAAGTGAGGTACCAGGAAAATCACACGAAGTGACAGGAAATTTTCTCCCCCTTTCCTCCCGTACAAAAAAACTCTTGAAGCCACTATCAAGTAAATTGATACGTTAGTAAAGGATTGTTTTTACAGCTAAATTATTTGTAGTGTTCCTTGTGAATACGTTGATTTTCATTTTATTTTAATAAATTGAGGTTAAGAAACAATTCCATTTTTATGGGATAGTTAGCATAACAAAAATTCATTGTTCTGTTCATGTCTATAACATTTTTCAGCTTTACAGCCATGAAACCAGCTGACTGCATCGTAGGTTGTATTGCCTGTAAGTAGCGCCACAGCGGCTACCAAGAGAACTAGATCGTGTACGCACATTTAAACCGTATGGGGAGGCGCTAAGAGTTCGTAGTCGGCGATGTCTAAACAGAGCATAATACAGAGAACCCGGGATCGAATCCTGGTGTGGTTTTTCTTTGTAATTCTTTTAAAGGAAAATAACTTTTATATATATATATATATATATATATATATATATATATACACGCATTAGGAAATTTAATAAAATTAGTGACCAAGGCACGTGGAGGTTAGGTAAGGGTAGGAACCATGTACGTAAGAATATAATAAGTAATTCACTCAGTGTTATAAAAATGGGACGGCTGAGAGTGCAGTTTGTCATACCAACATGGCGGATCGTGCATACTTCCTGGAAAGGAAGCCGGCGATATTGTGAATGTGCAAATAAATTTTAATTATCTAAATTTGTCCTTAACTACTAATTATTGTAAAATAAGTGTTATTGCAATACACTTCCTTCTCAAGGGCAGTGATCATTCAAATCTTGAAACCTGATATTATTTCACTATTATTATTGAAGAAAAAACTTAAATATTGCTTACCTGTTTATCCTCACATGTACCTCTTAGTCGGCTTCATCAGACGCGACCGTCACCTACTTTAAATTATTTCACATAAATTTAAAATTTGTAATTAAAACTGGCTCAATTAACATTACTTCTTATGGCCAGTTGTAATGGTTTGGTCAATTCAACATGGCGCGTTTCCGGCCCATAAATTTTGGCTTGTTACTAGTCCCATTATATTCTTACGTCCATACTAGGAACGGTGTTTTTTCAGACTTTCGAAAATAGTACTTTCTATGTTGAGACGCTAGTCATGTCCACTGGCTAGGGAGTTTTCACATTGCAAGGTTTCATTCACACGCACACAAACTATACAACATATCAGTTTCTCTAATCTCCGCCTACCCTGAGAAGATAATTTTCCCACCGCAATTCTCGAGATGGTTTTGAAAAGTCTTTTCTGAAAAGTAAGTCATAAAATAGACAATAATAGTCATAAATTGAACCAAAGAAGGATAATTTCTAGCTTACTACGAACTTCGTCTATGTGTTCTAAATGGATTCGTGGGATATTTACAACAGAATCGTCCCTAATTATTTTATGCATTGTTTGTACAAAACGTGATTCGTTTCTTTTTCCACAGAACACACAATACTTCGTAGATCAAGAAGTCCTAAAAAACCAACAGTAATTTTCTTGAACCCTCTAGGATTACCAGACTATCTTTTATGAGTACATCTACCCTTTTTTAGGGCTTACTTTTGTACTCTCTCTTTTTCCAGTGGAATACTCATTTGTACTATTTTTTCCAGAGAGGTTAGTAATTGAAAGAATATTAAAGTTTTCTTGTACAGTAGGTTTTGAAGGTTCAAGTTTGAGAAATATACTGAAAACGAGATTCCTTAAATCTATTGAAATGGTCGTTTCATTTCAGAGCCACGAATTACTAAACTCAGTGATGTGAAATACGATTGTTAAGCGAGAAAGAGTGGGTTTCACGTAAGCGGTCGAAAGCAGTAACCAAGAACCTGTCGATTGTTTGATTGCTTTAGTAACTGATTAAGAAGGGTTTTGAATTTTATTTAAGACCTTTAGGTACAGACCTAATGGGTGATGATGGGAGAATTGTTTATATGAAGAAACTGGGATGAAACCGGAGAACACCGAGAAAAACCAAACACATTGTGATTGACCACCAGAAAGTCCATATGGTACCGCACGAGCCTGGATTGCATCGAGGATTCCACGCACAAGAGGTGAGGACTGCATCACAGAGCCACTGCGCCTCCGATAAGAAAGATAGGTATATTTGAGAAGTACTTCACCAATCTCGTAAACCTATCCTCCCCTCGAATAAACACAAAAACCCGTGTCAGAGTCTCAGAATATATCACTAGATTGATGTCATTAACTCGCAATAGGGCGAGTCTAGTAGTATAGTAAACATTCATATTTTCTTGAGGCAGGCACGTACCTAGAAGGTGGGGTCCGCCATATGTCTGGATGTGAAATTTACGTAAAATGCACAATATTTCGTCTAAAATTTAAAAAATACTACTTTTGAAAAAATAAATTCGTGGGGAGTACACTCTCTTAAATACGTTCCTGTCTTGAGGTCCTTTTAAATATAATAACGCATATTAGCACAGCCTCTCCCTTCCTCCTGCTGTGCGCACAACTTCTTAAAACAATTCACAAATCAAACACTGGTAATTACTATTTTTACAGGTATACAATCAAGAAGTTTGAATATCACCGTGAAAAAAAAGTAACTGGAATTGAAAATAAGTTGTTTTTTTTGTATCATTGTCTCAAAGAATAAAAGTCGAATTTAATTTTCAATAAAACTTCAATGCGTATCATGGTCAATGTGGCCTCTCGTGGCTTTGAAAGTTGGTAGTTCACAACCAAAGAGCAACGTGGAAAGAACTAAAAGCAAGAACTATCGTTTGATAGCTTAAAAGGATTTGAAGAATACAGGGATAGAAGGAAGGATGTCTTAGAAAGATGATTTATTTTAGTACGCATTTTAAAGTCATATTATCACATTTACTCTTATGTATTTGATATTCTGAAAACAGATATAACTTTTAGCCGGTCGGGTGGCCGAGCGGTCTGTGGCGGTAGGCCATCGGCTCGAAGGTCCCGGATTTGAGTCCCGGTAGGGGCATGGGTGTGGATTTTAACAGCTAAAGGCGAATCGTGACCGGCCGAAATCCAAAGTTACTATACTGGCCCATATAAAAAATAAAGTTTACCAAAGATATAACTTTTAAATTGGAATTTTCCTAGGGGGTAGGTGTCATTGTTTAGTACCTGTTAGGAGTGCAAATTCATTTTGGGTACCTTCTTTTCCCGTACTCTTCATATCTCATTGTGCTAAATAGAGAATAGAACTATAGATTTCCATAACTGAATTACACTGATTGGGTTAAGCGAGAAAACATTAACAAAAAACGTACGTTGTTGGACTACCCAGGATTCTATTCTGGATCTCTCGATCAATAAATGTGAAATACAGGTTCAAATGTTCGACAGTGCACGACGAATGTTTCTCAGTGCTGTTTCCAAGGGAATAAGACAATTGAAAATTGATGGACAAACTGTCGCACTTCACATTCAATACGCAAAGAGGGGGAGAATAATAAGAAATTTGGATTCTGTGTATCCTCCGTAAATTTTTTTTTTTTAATATGAAGTCCATTCTTCTGGGCAGCAAATTTATCTGTAACTCGTTGGTTAAGTCCTTCATCCTTACCAAGAGTTTTCAACGGAAGGGGATGAGACGATCTTGTGCCATTATATTTCTTAGGAACACTTTGTGGAGAAACACCTTTCTGCTTCTGAAGTAGTCATCGGAACTCTTTCCATGAATTTAGGTGCTTTGGTAAGTCTTGAAATGAATCGTGTGGACTATTTTTTTAAAAAAAGTTTCTAAATAGCATTTTCTTCAAGTTTTGTACATTTTTTCTTTGGAAACGTCTAAATTTTCACAGTACATTGTGATTGAAAGCAATCTAACTAGTTTAACTAAAGTAGTGTCACAGACACATTTCTTTGGCAACAACATTTCTGTTTTCTTCACTGTACGGAGATTCATGTGCTGCAGCCAAGTGCGTATCAAGAATTTTGTTTTGAAGGGGGACCACCAGTTTCTTTCAGAGGTCCAGGATTGGTATGTATATGAAATGTATATGCCTAAATATATACCGATTTTCCATCAAAGTAGGAGTTTTGAGGGGTCCAGACCCCCTGGTCCCTCCCCTGGCTGCAGCATCCTTTTCATCTAATTCGTCTAGAAATTATTGAATTTGCTCGCGAACGTGTTTTAAATAAGTATGTACTTGTAACGCATGTGTCCACTACTATCAAACACAAAATCCTGCGAGCTTATTATGCACTGAAATGCATTCAAAAATACATTTTATACAGTACTATCTATTTTTTAATTAAGAAATCTTTTATGATCAAACAAACAATTCAGTTCCGAAATTCCTTGTCTCTCACACGGCACACTCAAGAAACCAAGGGTTGATTACTGGTTAACCAATATTGCAAACCTGACGAAACTGTGCTACTGGAACTTAAACAGCTTTATGTAGTAGAAATACAACAAATTGTTAAATTTAAGCGATTAATATGTTTGTCGATTAACCCATTTGTTGCGAATGCCGATTAACCATTATATTGCTTTTCCCAGAGCATTTGATTACATTTAAAGCTTCAGAACGGGTGTAAAGGAAGGAGAGTTAGCAACGGTGGTCACTGCTGTGCTTCTGCTATCTCCGTTCACGCAGTCCTTGTGAACGCCGAGGTCCCATATGCAATATGTTAGAAGTTAGGTTTAATGCCACTTAAGCGTATATAGGGCAACGCGTTCACAACAGATGTGTGAACGCGAAACGAATTGAATAATATCTACAACTGGACAAAGGAATTTTATGTTTATCGCTGCATGCATAGCAACTTAAAATATGTTT
>JAGDQP010073697.1:0-10357 GCA_022664845.1 Lepisma saccharinum | reverse complement strand
TTATAGTATAGTTTCCAATATTTTCAGTTCAATCCAAGCCAATTACAATAATATCATTGAGAGTTATATTAATCTGTGCATCAGCTATACTGAACTGGGTATTTAATTATTTTTTAAATTCATCACATCGAGTCGTTGCTTTCACAACCACACTTAGTGCTTACCAACAGTACATTAGCCACAAATAAACGTTATACTGTTAGTTGGTTTCATAAGAGCTACACGACATGGCAGATTTGAATTTTTGTAAATTTATATTTGAAATTAAAATTATGAAAATGTATTGCGTGATGGAGTGTTCTGAGCGTGATTTTCGTATTCTACAAAATCTGAACGGGGCCAAAAATCGTGTTCTCTTGTGTAATTTGTTCGATTAATCGCAAAACACTTAAAAGAAATTTCTAGCGCTGGCAACCAAAAGTGTGACCGAAGCTAATTGATCAAGCGATTTAGTCAAAAACAATTCATTTTTGTTACAGCCTATCTCGGAACGACCCTTCAAAATCAATGAAATTATAAATTCATCTAATCAACTCTACTTAGTCGCTAGATAAGGTATAACAAACAGTGTTCGATTTGCCGTGGGGGGTGCCGAGGATATTCCCTAGTGCGTGGGAATTTCATCCCATGTTGTTAAATTCCGAATATAATCCCAACCCGGGATAAAATCTTTGTATTTCTACCCAAACAGGTAATATATTGTAACTTACCAGCAACCACTAGTGTTAGTATCCCCCCCCCCCCTTCGTAATTTATCATAAACCGAACACAGGTTACAAAGCTCAAATACCTTGCTGCCGAGGCTAGATGACTTTGAATCAGTGCTGGAGAGGTGAAGTAGATTCAAATTCTACACATTCCGGTCATTCTGACCGAGGGATTCCCGGATAGAAGTTCCGATGATACGATATAGCAATCAATCGATCTATATTTTACATCAAAATATCGATGTCGAGAACGATCGAAAGTCGATGAATCAGATTAAAAGATACTTCGATGTCATAAATGTTTGATTTTGAATGTGAGTGTTCATATAAATTTCCAATGATATTATAAATTAACGATATTTGATTTTTAATAATATCTCGAGAGTAACGACCGAGTGAACGGTGTGTACACTCGACTGCTATGAATATTCCTGGGTTGAATTTGTATTTATTTTAAATTTAGGGCAAGACCAGTAAGTTAATATTCCTTATCTAACAATTACTATTAAAAGTAGCCATGGAACAGTCTGAATCTAGAAGTAGCAATAAAATGCTATAGGAAATAGAAACTTCAAAACAAATTTAAGATATACAAAAAGTAAAATTAAAAAAAATATATAAACCTTTTACACACTCAAAGACACGTCAAATATATTCACATTGAATAGGAACTGAGATTGTCCAGATTCAGAGATCATTAACTCTACAAACACTCTAATGAATATGTCATCGAAAGTATTATTTTTTTATACTAATACGCATTTTTCATATTGTGCAAGAACGGCACAAATATGTATGATGTTTCCCCGTAACATAATCACTTGGTCCACTAGGGGTGGAAACATTACATAATGATTGATTGCGCATTTGTGAATATGTATGGCAAGGAATTTAGGTTTAGTAATTTTTTATCTTGTTGTGTAGTAAACTGTATTTCGCCCTAAATTTATGAAACAACGAATTTAACACCTACATTAATTCTTTCTTTCTCTAGAAAGGTCAAAAGTAGTCCTGCCTGCAAATGCGTTCAATTTTAAACATATTACAGTATGACCGGAAATTAAGTATACTGAAATACAAAACATGTACTGATGTATGGAATTTGAATTGAATTTTAATGCACAATGTTACCGAGACAAACGGTCAAGCAATACATAACAACATCTGATCAGAAACAGAACAGGTAGCACACAAAATATGCTGTACACATGCTCCAAGTGTGCTCCGTCCAATACCAAATATTTTTCATAGCGACACTGCAATCTGTAGAACATGAACGCAATTGTATCCCATGAACTTAACACGATTCAGTTTGCGTTCTTCAATATAACGATACATTGGATGACGACAGACACGCTCCTTCAGTACGCCGCACCAATAAGCATCAGACCTGGACAGGACACGGATAATCTGTCTGTATTGAGATGCGAGGTCTTAAACGTGATGTTGCAGAAGCTGTATTGAGTCACGAGCAATGTGTGCAGTGGCTCCGTCTTGCTGAAACCATTGTGTGTTAAATGCACAGGTTCCTAGTGACTGTCGGCTTTCTTCCCAAGCGCTTTTCGTATTGACATCGAACTGGCCTCTTTTGATGGAATTATACAACTAGCAACACCATGATACCGTTGTTTTAGAAGGGTTCTGGTACTATAAATTTAACAAATTTCACACTTCGGCCACTTCCGTATGAGCAAAAACAATGCTCCACAACAAAAGTCTTCTCACGAACACAGGCCCATTATGGAACACTAGGAATTTCCATTATATAAATTGGATATTTTATGATAAAGTAGAAATTGAGGCGTATGCGCGAACAAAAGTCTATGTTACATTCCGCGTGCATTGAGAGAAACTTCAAGGAACTTGAATCTTATCCGCAGTGTGCAGTGTAGCGGCATGACGTAAGTCCAAAAAGTTTAAGTACGTGCTCACTCGCAGGAAGCATATGTAACAGATTTTTATTTTGTAGTATATTTTCCCTCTAAATATTTCTGAATAAGGAGGTCATTTGTCTCAATATGCACAAAGCAAGTGCAACATTATATATTAAGAACATATCAGAGACCTTTGTTTCGTAAATAACTCAACTTACAGAAAAATGTTACATAGACATATGTTCGCGCATACGCTTTAATTACTTATCATAATCTGACAAAGAGACGAAAGGTAAA
This sequence comes from Lepisma saccharinum, assembly GCA_022664845.1. Taxonomy (NCBI): domain Eukaryota; kingdom Metazoa; phylum Arthropoda; class Insecta; order Zygentoma; family Lepismatidae; genus Lepisma; species Lepisma saccharinum. The sequence continues at coordinate 7,479 of JAGDQP010073697.1, read as the reverse complement.
ATTTCTGACAGTGAAATATTCTTCGTAGAGCTTGATGTGTCCTGTTTCATATTTGTTTTGAAAACTGATTGGAAATTCGCAATAGTTTAACATCGGAAAAATACAAAATTAAAATCTGAATGTGAAGAAAAAAGAACATCTAATAGACTATATTTATAACACTTTTGATGTGGCATAATGTAATTGGAAACAGCTAATAGTACCTTCGAGCATTTTCAGAAAATAACGTTTTTTAATTGTTTCTGTTTGGAACTATTTTATATTTTTTGGTGAAAAAAGAAAGTAAATATCATTTTGCATAAACATTTTCTCTCTCTTTTTTGCTTATCATTTCAATTTATAATACTTTAATCCAGTCCATTTTTAGTTCTGTTTTGCGCGATATCTGTGATCATTCCTATAGCGAAGGGTTTCGTACTGTGTCGTGTTCTCTCCCTCTCTTACAGCAGTTAACAGAAGAGCTTTTCCAGATCCCAGCAGTGAATCCAACTCAGAAGTATTTTTGCTTTCCTTGAGGGAATTTTACAAGATATTTAAATAAAGCTAAATAAAAGATGATGACTTAACACAACTAATTAGAGTACGTGGAATTAGACAGGAGTGTAAATTTAACTATTAAATTATACATCAAAAGAAAATAGTTCCAGAACGAGGGAATGGTTTTCGTTCAGGGATAAAAATGTAACAATAAATTACGTTTGTTAATGACATGTGTAAAGAATGGGACAATAATTAACAAAAAGTTGTAATTTAATTTATTATGAGGTACACAGAGCGATCATAAACGTAAAGAAAGCAAAATGAATAGCAATTGGAACAAACAAAATAAGAACGAATGTGAAAATTGGAAGATAAAAGTAGACCAGGTATGGAGTGGTATTATGAGTAAGGATATGAAGTGTGAAAAAGAAATAAAGACAAGAGTAGGAATAGAAAAAGAAGCATTCACTAAGAAGAAGAAAAAATTGTATTCATTGATGAGCAAATACTAGAGGAAAAATTACGATTAAATATTTTGTAAAGTGTTTTCCTTGTTCCACCCAGAATATAGGCGACCATGCGATTTGTGACCCTGAATACTGATTAATATTGAAATGCCAATGTTGAAACTTGATTCACTGCTAACTAGATTGATACTTTATTACCTTTTAATACATATAAGAAGCTTGTTGCATATTGTTGGTTAGGTCAATCATTGTGGGTGCATGCTACTACAATTTCAGAAGCAAGGACATTCGTTTTGGATAAAGATATCTCCTGTGCGATATACACGCATCTTAAATGTCACATGGGGGATGTGGAGGTAGTAACATATTCTCGACCTACGGTAGAAAATGACGTGGGGTGGTCAGTTCCACGGCCGACCTCTTTACCTTCCGAGGTGCTCAGAAATACCAAGGACACTCTGATACTCAATTTAATAGGAGGCTCAGTGCACTTCAGAGCTCCAGGCAAGGAAACAAAGTGAGAAGTCTCCAGCGTTGTGACCGGGATTCAAGCCCGATCCGCAGCCAGACGTGCTACCGCCTGAGTCACGGCAACTCGCAGTTCATTTTGGGAAACAACGGAATTCATTACTTTTTTAACTTCACATATACAAAGATGTAGTAAACCAACTTGATACAGAATGAAATATAAAACCACGTGAATGTCACGCACAGACACGAATCAATGCCGAGCGACCATAAGCGAGCGAAGGCGGGTTAGTTAAACTCAGGTTAGATTCTACTGTTTTTCATTCCGTCCGTAATTTTGCCTCCATATTTAGTATTGTCTGTGTTTATTCCACATTCAATCAGCTTATTCCATAAATAATGTCGTATTTTTGCACCGTGAGAAAAAGAACGATTACTTACCTAGAACACTACCGTTAGTCAGGGAAATAGCCTTCATCGGAGTCCACAACACTCTGCCACCTGGGAACCAGTTGTTGAGTTCCCCGCTGAAAGAAGTTACCGGTTTTGGAGGTAAAGAACTGGGTCACTGTTAAGGTGGCGTCCCCAGACCGAAACCTCTGGAACCACCACATCCACTAGCACCGCGCATCCGCAGCACCCTGGCCATAAACGACATTGGTGTATCATGCCGCTGCACTGGCTTGTTGTCCCTGGTGTAATTCATACAGCATGACATGTCGTATGTGGTCCTCTTACACTTCCATGATCAAATACAAGTCATACTTCCAAAGTGTGGAGTAGATCGTTCTCCTTCTTCGCACTGCTACTGAGCCGCCGCGCCGTAGATTAGTGGTAGAGAGTGGTGTAGCATTCGGGAGGTCGTGGGTTGGATCCCAGCGGTCGACCGAGGTTTTTCTAGATTTTTTCCCTCAGTCACACCAGGCAAATGCCGGGATGGCACCTTCAACATAGGCCCTGGTCGACACCTTCCCGAATCCTTGCCGCTATCCCATCCCAGCCTGAGCCTTGGATGCCTAAGGGCCATAAATACAATTCAATTCTACACGCTGCTGCACAATCAAGTGCCCACGCAGTTATTCCTCGTGCCGTCTACTTGACTATTCGCTCTTCAGACGGCGTCATTGCAGCGGTTATGGCACATACGATATTACTTATGAGATAACTCGGTACGTGTGTGTGTGTCTGCATTTAGAAATTCGAGATACTATTTCTTCCTTCCAGCGAGCTTTTGAACCCTGATTCTGGAATGGAAACTGTCACCTTAGGTTTGCTTTGCGGAACCTTAGACTTTCGAGGGCGCCATTTTAACCGTCTTTGGCGCCATGAACATACATTTGTATGGGTTTTCCTTAGTTTTGATCTTCGACTGAAAGAGTAAAAGGTTATATGTACTAAAGTAACAAATTAGCATTGAAGTTATGATTTCCTGCAATAGAAAGGAAAAATACAATTATTTATATGTTTTTATTTCTCGATAACAAGCCCTTCTGACTTCGATGTGTTTTATACTTGCGGAGACAAGAATGATGTTAAAGTATTGTGAAACTTGTAAACTGTCACTGAATTTAAATTAGTATATTTACTCTATTGCACTTTGTAGCATTAATATGTGATTTAAATGCTACGTCATAATCCATTTCTTTTACAATTTAACCTCATTTCTTTAATTTAGCCTGTTTGTCCCATTGAAGTTGACCTGGTTATTTCAACATATACTATTAGCAGCTGCAGTGCCGTCACTGTAGAGATAATCTCATTAACACTTTCATCTTCAGACATCCTCCACAAAAGAAAAATCACAGACGTTCAAATCTGGTGATATGGGCGGCTAATATATGATTTCTCGCAATATATAATGTGGTTCCTTTTTTTGTTCGAAGTTTCTACGAAGGTGTTAAAAAATTAAACCTCCTTAAAGATGATCCAAAATTTTACGACGCTAAGAGGAAGAAATAGCTTCATATTGTTCCTGAATTCAGTTCTCACCCAAACGTATACCTATCAACCTTGAAGTTATTAACACTCTTGTAAACAATATTTACAGCGACAGGAGGCTTTCCATTGCTTCGCTGCTCTATGGTAACTAGCACAGCACTGACAAAAACTGTTCGCTCATTCACATTCTAGTCCAAAATTGTGTTGGGTTCAATCTGAAATCAGCTTCTATCTATCTAACCTGATGCGCTAGCCTGTGATACTGACTGACAGACAAAGTGAAATTAAAAATAGGGGTAGAAATGTCAACTAAAAATCAAAAGCTTGGCCCATCCCTAAATATTGTTTTATATTTAGGAACTTAGTTTTACATAGCAAAATGTCTCTGCAAGTTGTGATGGTGAATTGATATTAAGATTCTTAATCTCGCAATGTGGCTGCTAAGGCCCGAGCCAGCGATTCCGCCAGACCCTCCCCTCTGTGGGGTATTTACCCCCCAAAGTCTCGACAAAATCCCCACCCACCCACCAACTTTATAATTTTTACTGTTAAAAATGTACAGACACCGTACAAAACTTCACTTACACCTTCCCAATTTTGATTTTACACCCCACAAACTAGAAACCCTGGCGGAAACTCTGGGCCGGGCCAACAGTGTAAATAAACTCGCATGGACTGTATGAGGATCGAACGACGAACACTAGAAATGAGCACACTACCGAAGCACCACCGCGAGTTTCGTGTTTACACTCATATATTCATTTCAATAAGTAACTCCTTTCGGTGAAAAGTAATCCATTAATATTAGCTTCAAGAAGAATCATATGGTAACATTTCTTTAAATCAACTTTTGCGAAAAGTTGCTCGTTAGACACGGCAGTGTAAGTAGTATTACAATAATCAGGTTGTGGAAGAAACAATACATAAACAGTTTTGACTTTTCATGATTTTTCTTTTTCCAAATTCATTTAAGAAAAAAACAGGGCGAAAATATTATATAAGCTTCACAGACATGTTCTTACGACAATTACATTTTCAAACTGTGTAGTTGGAAACACTGAATGCAGCTTCCCTTATCAGCCGCAGTCATTGCACAACGACCCTCCTATAATTACAGGTTTATCAATTAGAGAGGACACGAAGGACAATGGCGGTCCTGCAGGTCGTAGTTAGATAATCCGCTAATGGCCCTTTCTCTTTGCTTCCCTCGATGACAGACACAATTCCAATGTATCACTGCGCCGCGGCAAAGCACTATACTCTCCGAGAATATCTCTCCGTAGAAAACAATTAGTTCGAGTGCCTGCTGACGACAGTTTGTAGATAATATGCGTATATCAAGGATTTGTGAAGAGAAAAGAGAACTTTATATGCCTCTGAATGTATAGAATAAAGGGAAGTTGGTGTCTCGCAAATGCTATTTTATTCTGATAGGATTTTCGTTCAAGTTGCAAAAGATTCTCGCCAGATAACTCTCTTGTCAACTTATTTCTTTATTTTTCTTCCTTTTAGCATCAGATCATTGTTTCATCTTTAAATCTGTAATAGCCTAAATACCTTTGGTAGTATTTGTGCTGTTACATGAATTCAAGAACGGATAGCGTAGTTGTTTTTATACCGTTTTAGGTACAAATTCTGATATAAAAAGCACAAAAGTTAGTCTATTAATAATTACAGAATTATTTAACAAATGTAGCTTTTTGATATTCTCGAGCTTTGTAATTAACAAACAATACGACAAAATGTTTTCGGAATTACCAGTACATCAAAGCAAGAAGAAAGATCCTTTCAAGAAACTTCGAAACATAGGCAGTATCTGCGCTCCAAGCGCTCAAAGTCATGAGAAAAAAAAATTGTCTCTATACATGGTTCATTTGTATACTGACTGATTCTAAAGAGAGACAGTTGTACTCAATATCCGCCAACAAACTGTTGCTTTGTTTTCTGCTTTAAAAAATTGAGTTAAATAATGAAATGACAACCGAAAGTATCCTTTGGTAACCAGAATTCCACTGCTTGATATTAAAAAAAAATCATTTAGGAAACCGTCGTCCATCATACCTCAGGCTTGAGACCCCATCAGCAAAACGTCGGCGGGTCGAAGGCGACCCACGGCATCGAATTTGGCGGGCCGCCATCGGATGCCGTGGCAGCTCGCTAGAAGAATTAGACTAATGCCACATCTCAGCCACCAAGGCGGTATTTCGGCGGCAACAGTCATATAGTCGTGAAAGGCCGCCGTCACGCGCTGGCGGGCTGCTTTCGATCCGCAAAAAAAATCTGAGGCTCCACTAGTCCGATAGCCGCCATTGCCACTATTCGCTGGCGGGCCGATTGCAGTTTCCGTCTGCGGACCGCCCAAGCATCGCCCCCTACGATGTCTTAGCACCTTCCCACTTTCTGCTCATAGCATTAGTTTGGGCGAACAAGGGCTAATTGACTTTTTTCCCGTTGTGGCGCTACTTACAGGCAATAAACAGAGAGCAGAATATCTATAAGGGGGTAACTTTAAACGCATTGTTTATCTGAACAATTTGGTGTTTTTTGTATTTTCAAAACTTGGTGTTTGGAAAATATATATATTCTTAGTCGTTCCCCTGTGCGTTATGTGGTTTCAGTGGTAGTTGTGCTTTCTGTTTTTCATTATGGTATTTTGTTGTGTACCATTTTGTAAAAGTGTGAGTGGAAAGGGGAAAGCTATATCGTTTCACGAATTTCCCTCTAATGTTGAAGAAAGACGGGCGTGGTTGAAAGTTATATCAAGAAAAGATTCTTCTCCAAATGACAGTTCTCCGAGATCATCTGTCGTGTGCAGTTTACATTTTACTGATCAGGATTATCGTACAGATATAAGAAGAAAAATCCTGATGAAAGGAAGTGTTCCAAGTGTATTTATTTAGTGACTACCCCTCCCATAAAATTCCCAAAATTGCCCGTCCCCGTAGGAAAATTGTAAAAGCCAATGACATAAATAAGAAAATAGAGAATTCATCTAGAAACACAGATATTCGTAGTGAAAGTGCAGGCTCTAAAGTGAATTCTCAAAAAAACTGTCGGGTGTCGAGCTATATAAACTAACATTAATTGTCATTAAGAAAGTGGAGTCATGCGGGTTTAGAGTGTTAAGGCTTGTCACAGACAATCATAAAACAAATATGATGAAAAGACTGTGCAAAACAAAATAATCTGAATCCTTCAATATTGTTCACCCTCAAGGTTCAAGTAGACCATTGTTCATTGCTTTCGATCAAGGCCACATACTCAAAAATATTCGGACATTGTTTTTAGAAAAAGTTATATATGATGGTGAGGAAGAAATTAGCGGAGCTCATGTGAAAACTTTATACGAGTTGCAGTCAAAAGATCATGTGAAATTGGTCCGTTTTCTCTCTCGAAAGCATGTCCTGCCAACAAATTTCGAGAAAATGAATGTAAAAAAGGCAAAACAAATATTTTCTAACGAACTAATTGCAGCAGTAGAATTATTGAAAGACAACCCTATTCATCCAAAAGCACACACTTTTTCCAGTGCCGGTGCAACATTGAATTTTATGAGAAACATAAAAAAAAAAAATGGTTCGACATTCACGACGTGTGCAATCCAAAGTACAACCTAGGAAACCCAGATAGGACATATTTCTTTTGTATCGATGATGAGAGATTGAAATGGTTAGAGAATGACTTCCCAAGATATCTGCATGAGGTAAAACAGTCAACTGAGGAACATGGATATTCATTTTTGAGCAAAGAAACATGAAACAGTTTTACTTACATCAGCGTCTACAGCTCAATGTGTCCGGCATTTTTTCCAATCAGGCTATAATTTCGTACTCACACGATCATTTAACAGTGATCCTATCAACATGCACGGCAGTGCATGAGCCAAGTTCTTCAAGTCAGAAAACGTCAGCACTGCCAGAAGCATGTTATACAGGAACAAGAGTTTATGGCAAAATCGACGATTTGGGGGCCCCGTAAGAAAAAAGATGTTAAAGATAGGAATATGAGCTTTTGCCGTTAAGGAGATATGGTAAATATGTGCAGATGTAAAAAATATTTCATATTCGTATCTCAAGCTATGTTCTAGTTGTGGACCCCTGAAATTGCAGATTTTAGGCTAACTGAC
>JAGDQP010073696.1:0-10357 GCA_022664845.1 Lepisma saccharinum | reverse complement strand
AGGGAATGAAGGAAATAAAAACGTAAGAACTAGGGATGAGGTCATAGAGAAAGTAAACAAATTTAAATTCTTGGGAGCATACGTAACAAGCAAAAATGAGGTAACGGAAGAAATCAAAAAGTCGCTTTGTATCTGGCAACGCATACTTCTATTCAGTCCAAAAACTTCTAACATCGCGATTAATATCAAGGAAATTGAAATAAAAAATATACAGAACGGTTATTCTTCCGGTAATACTTTACGGTTACGAAAGTTGGAGTACGACCCTAGCAGATGAACATAAATTACGTGTATTTGAAAATAAGGTTTTGAAAAAGATATACGGGCCGGAACGGGACGAGATGACTGGAGAGTGGAGGAGACTGCATAATGAAGAACTCTACGAACTATACGATTCACCAGATGTTATAAAAATAATGATATCGCGATGACTAAGGTGGGCAGGCCATGTAGCTCGGATAGGGGAGAAACGAAGATTTTTCTATCCTGGTTGGAAGGCCGGATAGAATGAGGCCATTGGGAAGACCGAGACGTCGTTGGGAGGGCAATGTTAGAAAAGATCTTCGAGAAGTAGGTGTTCGTGATGGAAACTGGCTTGATATTGCCTAGGATCCAATGGCAAACGTTTGTTACTGCGGCGATGAACTTGCGAGTTCCATAAGCCATAGAGTTAGTTAGTTAGTTAGGTAAAGAATTAACTAAATAACTTTAAAATTATTGAAACATATGGAAGGGTGTATTGATGCACGAGGCATGAGCTTTGTATGTATGTAGAATATTTATCAGCGCTTCTAAGATCTATCTTGTGGTATTTGTAACTTGGGAATCATATTTAATAAGGTTCTTACATCGATTTCCACTCCCCAGCCCCTATTTCGCAAATTTTTCCACTTTCACGAATTTCCTTTTTGATGTTCCGCAATTATCATATTAATGAACACAAATTGTGTATATCATTTCTGTTTGATTATTCGACGCCATAACATAATATTAAAGGCATTTCATTCTATTGCTGGCAAAGAAACAGTGCCCATTTGTCCAGTAATATGGAGGTTTACATACGCATCTGGATATAATAAGTTAGTAGTCCGGATATGGAAAACAACCTGTACAAATATTAATTTAAGAATTCGGTAGTTCTGCGAATTGCAGACCTTGAAAACTTGAGCTACACGAAAAGTGTCTATTAAACACATTTTGTTTCAAAACCAAGAGTATCAAAATAAGAGTCTGTTTACTAACCAAGCAAGGCCTCAATTATTTGATAGATTTAAAGATCACAAACTAAAATGGCAATAAATATTTGTTACTATATTTAAATAAAACAACATTGCTTGCGTAAGTGTACTATAAACACAAGAAAATGGTCATACAATTTAAGATGATATTACTGCCATCTTTTAACTATTGAGAAATTCAAATTTGTCTTTTACTAAAGGTTATTTCCTTGTGAAGCTTCCCTGTTATCTCCGCCTCATTAAGGGAAATTGATTGATTACCAATTTCCAATTATTTTTCTGCAGAGAAAGTGCTTAAATTTTTATAGCAATATTTCAACTACTTATCTCAGAAAACTATTCGATATGTTTTCGGATCTATAAATAATTTTTGAGGGGATACCAATGTCATATTACATGATAAAACATAGCAATTTGAGTTGGAATATGATAAATTTATACTTTATAAATTCAAGTAGCGGGAAATATCGAGAATTTCCCTGGTCTATTCCACCTGCGCCCCCGCTCACCAAACTTCTGGATGTGCCAACTGTAGAAATTACTTCTTCTACTGAAGCTTCATGTTAAGGTCATTCAATTGACAATATATATTTGTAAAGAAGTTAAAATCGGCATGTAACCTCGAATCGTTGAATTCCGACGCTGGATACCCATATTTCCAATGCATGTATGTCTGGCAGAGAAAAAAAAAGCATTTTAGTGTTACTTGCTGGTTTAAGAAAATCTGAAATTTTCAACTAAGTTCCTTTACAAACTGTCATATGTGAGCCATTATGAACACAATTGATACAAGGTATGTAAACGAGCAAGGACAATCACATCGTACCGTAGGATGCGATGTGGAAATAAGGACGTGTAAAACATCAATACATGTAACATATACATTTTAGGAATGTCTGTAATAAAACTCTGGATAGTTCCTGATAGCTAGATGTGCGTCGTTGGTATGCCCGAAGATGACTTGAGGTAAAAGGCAGGACAGGGATCTGTCCGGGCGATTGTCCTCTCGTCACACGTTGGCTACACGTCTCACCAATTGTGGCACATTCAAAAACAGTAGATCACAGGTTTGACAAAGTCAGGTTTAAGCTACTAATCGAGTAGTGCACTTTAATACTGTGGCGTCTTCTGTCCGTGCCTGTGCACCAGCGATGACGAATCAGTCACTGCATCATAGGTGGTGAGATGTTCCGCATCTTTGGCCGCTAATTTGGCGTTCTTTCTTGAAACATACTCATGCTGCGGGTTCGCAGCGCGTGAGATGCCACCCGTGGTGTCTGAAGTCCCTTCCTCCATACTGTCCTGCAATATTACCTTACCAGTATCCTTACTGCAAACAAAGTCTTTGTTAAAAATCATAATGAAAGCACATAGATCAAAAAGTTCTTGTCCAGTTAGAATGATGGTGACTTTATTGCAAATATTAAAAAATATGCAGTCCATGTAGACAATAATAAAACCCTAACACTACAAGCATCGATTTATAGTATAAATGAATAATCATTCAGTCTATTTCGGTATTGTCCTTAACTTTCACTCTTTAGGTGAGTATTATTTATTATTTCTCACTCTTATCTCCATATTATGATTTATTATGTCTCTCTATTTTCTTCGTTATACTTGATTGTTATACAAACAATTGGCTGTTATGGACAATTACCAAAAAATATAATTTATTATTTCTCACCTTTTAGTTTGATATGCAACAACAAAGGTATTTGTCCTGGTCCGCAGGGCCCTAGACTGGACTTCTTGCTTTCTTGAGCCACTTTCGTCCTTTGAATTTGATATTTTATTATTAGAATATTATATTTGGTTTGGAACTGAAGCGGATTCCGAGCAATCAACCGAAGCAAGCACCACGCAAACCTCAAGAAAACCCACCCCGGCAAAGAGATTAATGTATGTGTACAGATTTATCTTAATTTATTTGTATAATTTAGTTTGAGAAGTCATAAAATGTCTAGGAAATTTTTGTCGTTTGTAATTTGTAAGTTGGAACGTTGATCGGGAAGACAGCTATAAGGATGTTTTAAATTAATTTGTTGTCGTTGGTTTGAAATTGCAGTAATCCTCTTATAGTCATCCGTAGGAACGCTATTGCTCAAGATATTCGTTGCTCCACTGTATTTCTTAGATGTTGTTAAGTAGTTCTTGATATGTTATTTGATGTCTTACCATGTCATATGTAAGTCATGTAGGGAGGTTCAATATAGCAAATTTTTGGTCTTTGTTGCTATTTATGTAATTTAATTTCATTCTTTTCAGGTATTGTTCCATTTGAATGATATTAATATTTTGATACAGTATATCTTTCTCTGATTTCCACATTTTTCGTGATACACGTAGCCAGTATCTTTCGTATTTGCTGAGTAGTTCAATGTTTGCATTACTATTGTATAATTCATGGCCATACGTGACAGTGGGTCTTAAGATAGAAGTGTATATTCTAGTTTTGATATTTTGCGGTAATTCGGCTAATAGTAATGACTTTAGTGCTGAAAATGTTTGTAATCCTTTTTTTCGTCTGTCCAGTATGTGAGTCTTGAAGGAAAGTCTCTGGTCCAAAGTGACGCCAAGATATTTTGCTGAATTTGTGGGTCTGGTTTTAATTTTGTTTATGCAAACATACTTATTTTTTGCTTTTTTTATCTTTTCTTATCCCCTTACCATTTGGGTAGAAAATTACGAACTGTGTCTTATTTTCATTCAAAGTAAATTTCCATGTGTTACACCACGAAGTAAACATGTTCGCTGTCCTTTGTAAGTGATTTATTGCAGTTTTGATATATCTTGCCGAAGTCCAGTATGCTGTGTCATCAGCAAATAGACCAAGTTGTGTGGTGTTTTTTCCGAATTCCCTGTGTCATTCGCAGAGTACAAATAGGGCTCAATGCAGCACCTTGGGGGACACCTCTTTTGATAGTAATTTCTTTCGAGCATTCATTTCCAAATCTTATTTGGGTAGTCCTGTTAGTTAGAAAATTATTAACCCATCTGATCAAAGTGGTTGGTAAATTCATGGAATACAGTTTGTATATGAGACCACTATGACATACCGTATCAAAGGCAGATGTAAGGTCCATAAAAATATCAGCTGCTTAAAACCCTTTATTTAAAGCTATCTGTGTATCCGTGACAATTCTCATCACCTGGTCAATTGCAGATACTTTGGTTCTGAATCCAGCCTGACATTTTGCAATTATATTCGATTCTTCTAAAAATAGGTTTAATCTTCTTGCTATTACGGTTTCACAAAGTTTTGCTATGGTATTTGTCAATGTTATAGGTCTGTAATTTGAAGACATGAATCTATTTTTGTTTTGCTTTGGAATGAATATGGTAAATGCTGATTTCCATATTTGCGGTATGTATCCAAGTTTAAATGAAGAGTTGAACATCTGAGTGAGAATATCAAATAATATAGGAAAACTTCTTTGTAGTACTATATATGGGATTTTGTCAGGATCAGGTGATGTGTTTCTCTTTTTTTTAGGATCTTTATAATTTCTTCAGTTGTAATTTCTGTAAATAGTATATTAATGTTCTTGTTGTCAATTTGATTTGTCAGGTCTTGGAAATTGTTGGTAATCAGTCTTATCCTTTCTGCAGTATCTGAAATTTATCTTTGAATGTCTTCTTGTAGGTCTGTGTAATCAATTCTAATTTTTTCTTTGAATTTATGGTAAAAGGTATTTATGAGATCTTTGTTATTTGATATAGGGATGTTGTCTATCTTGTGCGGAGTGGATAGTTTAATTTTGTTCCCTCGTGTAATTGCTAATGATTTCCAAAAACTTTTAGAATTTATGTTATAATTTTCCGTTAATTTATTTATGAAATTTGTAGTTTTCTTTTGCCTTAATTGTTTTAATTTGTATTTTATATCTTTCTGTAGGTTGTTTATTTGGTTCTTAATTCCTTCAGTTGGTTGCTTGTGGAAAAGTCTTGTTAATCTTCTTTTATATCTAATGATTCCCACTATCTCCGGAGGCAATCTCTCAGCAACTTTAATGAATTTGTCATGGGGAATGAACTTATTTATAGCCTCCTTTATTACATCCGTGAACTGAACATTTGTATTTTCTATATCTGTAGTAGTTACTATAGGTAGTTTAATTTTTGTAAGCTGTGTAAATAAGTAGTTGTTTAGTTCTTGCCAGTTAGTTTTATTATAGTTAGGGAAGCTAGAAGTGACTATGTTTTTATCTATTGCCCATTTGAACTCCAAATATATCTCACCGTGGTCCGATGGTAAACTTTTGTTTACATATTTCTTAGTTAGTTTGTTTGATGAAGACGGTGATAATAAAATTTTGTCCGGAGAGGTTTCGGAATTTAGTAAAAATCTCGTGGGTCCCACGTTTACATTTATTAACGGTGATGCAATTAGATATTGGAATGATTTGCCTCCATTTGTATCCGTTTTTGGGTCTCCCATTAGCTGATGTTGACTGTTTATATCTGCCATCATTATTAGATTTCGAAATTTAGATAGGAAGGAGAATAGTGGAAAACTGTCTGATATGTCAAGATTTGAATGGGAATATAAAGTAGCTATTGGCCAACTAAATGAATGTCATTGATCGAGTACAATAAAGTGTTTACGTAGATTGCACATGCAAGTCCAGTTTCGGAATGAAATTGATACGGATATTTTTTTCAAATGTAAATGCTGATATAATAATTAAGATAACAAGAGGTGACAATGTGCGTCTAACAAATATCCACACCACATCAACCTATGTACATTTTTGAGATTCGCTTATGCTTATTGGCATCTACTGGATTAGTTCTCGTAATTAATGTTATTGCTACTGTAATTTAATATATACGATTATAAGTGCTCCGCTAGATGTCGCTGTAACAACATTTCGTTATCGAATATTGGATATGGCACTCATATTATAGATACCGTTTACAAGTACACAATTGCACAATAATTAAATTTAAAAAATGCCCACTGCTATTACTACTACTATTTGCTTATATTGTCGAAATATGGAAAATACAAAACGTTCAAGGCCTTTTCTTGTGTAAACGCACTTTCGCATAGTCAGTTATGGCGCGTATCAAACAATGAATTTCAGTCAGTTTCAGGGCAATCGTGCCGAGAAGCTGGGATAATTTAACTGTTTAAACTTCGAGTAGTGGTCAAAGTAACGAAATAAATTTTGAGATGATTGTTTTACTTTCCACAATAGGCGTCTTCAACTTTTGATGCAAATTATCCACGATTATGCATGCAAAATATTTCATTTCTTTCTAAGTAAACACAGCTTCTGCCTACCTTGAGCTGCTGGCATGACGTTAAAATTGTCAAAATATGATACTAACAGATTCCTTGCTTAACTTCTGTGCCTTCAACATGAAATTTACATCTCCCAGTTTGTGTAAATAACACTTGCCAGTGTAAAATCAATCCATGTCACATAACACATAAACTTCCGAGGGCACTTTTTCATGAAAAAACAATCAGCGATCCAATTATCTTCACGTCCAGTGACGTTAAGTTCGACCAGGACTTGGCGTTGACGCTCACGGATACACGCCATAAAGGGCAACACTGGCGAAGACATAAAATACAGACACTAGCCGGAAAGTCACTCCCTCGTGACCCCGTCACAATACGTATAAGTCCTTGATAGTAAATAGGGTTGAATAAACCTTAAATGTATTTCGTATTACTCGTATGTACTTCTTATGTTTGTTTGAAAGAACTACTCTGCGTTTATTTGAAAGAAACTGGAATATCAGCAGACACGTAGCTATATTCTTTTCGGGGGTGTAAAGAAAAATCAAACATTTCACCAATACGAGTCAGCACTAGGTAGAGGAAATATATATATTGATTACATATAATTACGCCAGAAACTATACTAGCTATCCATAAAACTCTGAATTTCGGGTCTAGGGGGCGGAACACCCTGGACGCATCCCTAAATATGTCGCTGTCTGAGTGTTTCATTGAGTTAACTTTTTCATGATCGGCCTGTCCCGTATTGTCATTCTAGAAACCTGGCAACACTAAATGGAAATCACATGCTTAAAAGACATGAGCTTATACATATTCATTCCGACAGTACTCCTTCAAATGAAAATACATTTATACATTTCAATTAATTCTTATATTGATAACGTCACGTAGTATTTATTGACATCTAGTATAACAATGTTTAAAGTCAAGATTATTTTATACGATGTCCTTTGTCCCAATACTTCTCCGCTCAATGACATCCTTCATATACACGATCCTTGACAACTGATTATTTAAGAATTTATGGTTGAAATTGAATTTAAATAGGAAACAAGAGAACTTTTTATTATTTCCTGCAGAGTGAATCAAAGGATTGAAGTTTTAATTTATTAATACTTAATGAAAGCCAATTACAAAGAACAACAAAACAAAATTCACTCACATTACAAGTCTAACATAATCGATTTCATCCAAGTTAATGCAATGGAAGGTTTTGTTAGTATAGTACCTACGAATCTCACTAGCTAACAGACCTTAAAACTTTAGGAATACAGTAAAATCTTTTCTCAAAGAAAGTCTGTATGGGTTTGAATGTGTACAGAAAAAAAACTATTGTTAAATTAATTGATTCCATGCTCACTATTAGTATCTTATTTTACTAATCAGATCTTTATTACAATGAAAAATATAGATTAGGAATAAGGAAAGTAGCCCATTATGAACAAAACACACTATAGTTTACCGAATATTAAAAGAAACAAAATGTATACTCGTTTTAATCAGAGAGTTGCCTCACATCTCTGGATTATTTTAAGACAATACGATTTCTTCTTACCTTTTATGTACAATTATTCTGTTACAAATTTACATGAACTGTCTTCACTTTTATATATATATACAGCATTTACTTTCAGAAAAAAAATGTATCAAATTAGAAACATACTCTTCATAGTTCTAAGTCACTTTACAATAAGAATTTACTGCGTAGTAACTAAGCCTTTTTGAACTATACAGAACGTTTTCCAAGGGAAATTTGTCCTTGTCCCGCGATAGTTAAAATGCCCCCTTGATAGCCGCTACCGTTACCACCGCCAATTCTTCCTCTGCCGCTTTCTCCACCACCGCTATCTTTACCGTCACCACTTTCTTTTTCATCGCTTCTTATCGTACCAATGCTACGGCCGCTTTTACCGTCTCTGGGGCTCTGTTTATCATCTCTGTTTTTACTGCTTCCTTCACTACCTGTAACTGCACCGGTTCCTTCGCTACCACTACCTTCACCATTGCTACCACTGTCGCCTGATGTGAATGTTTTGAGATTATTTAAGGCCATATTATAGACCGATAGCTTATCTTCTGAAGATTGTGTCCCTGATACCTGAAACAAAACAAAAATTTCAGATAATCAATATATACTAGATATTAACTAATGTCACTGCATTATAAATTAATCAATAAAAATAATAACATTCTGTCCTTATTTATGATAATAACTGACACATTGTGATGGCAATGGTAACAAAATCACCGGTTGCAAATTAAACAAAAAACTGAAATACTAATGAATTCTAACAAAGATATATTTGTGTCAATTGTTTTAATACTAAAACATTACAAATATTTAATACTTTCCTAAAATAACAGGAGAACAATTTACTATGATAAACTCATATTTATTATGTGAGAAGTTACATTCAAAAATATGTATTAACTGTGGTTAAACCGGGCATTATAGACAAGTTTGTAAAACTAATTAACTAAATCAAAATGAATTTCAATGCAGACATTTGAAAGGTTTCACTTGTGTTGTAAATCATTCCAATATTGAACCTTGACTATAACAAAAAAAATTACCCAAGAAGATTTTTGAGCCTTATTTGTAGAAGCAGCATAGACCTGAGTGGCAAAACGATTACAATTTATTCCAGAATAATTACAAGAATGTATCTTGGAGGTAAAGTATGTACAAAACTATGTACTGATGTCGAGTTGGGCAAGGAAGTGACACAGTTGTAGTTTATCTTCGAGGTACAGACCTGCCATGCATTATAATGGCATAGTAGTTTTAGCAATTATGCATCAGGAAATTTCTGTGTGACGAACCATATATATATACGGATAATTTAAAGATAAGCTGTATTCTGTTTAAAAATAAAATACTTTATTTTTGCATGGTTATACAATTCAAAGACAGCATGGAATGCAGTGTTTGATTCTCTTCATTTTTATCGTAAAATTTCGTACATTCATAATCGTTAGTAATGCAGATACAAAATGTTTTAGTTCCTTGTTTCTAGGCTAATTTCAAGTGATTTCTAATCGCTTTAATTTCATGATAATCGATTATGTTTTCAGCTTTAACTAAACTTAATTTCCTAATAAAGAAAGTTGACCGCCTCCTTGGATATTTAGTACTTTATTGCTCTCAATATTTGTAGCTCCACTTCCAGCTCCCCCTTCATTGCTCACTGAGCTACTTCTCTGACCAAGACTTATTCCAATCATTTTGGAGATTCTTAGTAGATTGTTGAGCATTCCAAGATTTGAACCATTAAATTGAGTTGCTGATTCCTGTGATAAAATAATTTCATAAATTGGTTAGCAAATGCTTTGCTATCTGTATATAAGTTACACTTATCGTTTAGAATTTCCGAACAAAAGGAATATACATTTAACTAAAACAATTAGGCTCACTTCAGGTATCTTCATCAATATTTGAAATTATGTCAAACTTAATTACAATATTAGTATTGTGCCAACTAGGTGTTGTAAAAGCTACGAAACATGTATTGACGAAGGTTTTAGTATTCTTTTTACCTTCGAAAAAGGGTTAAATTAAATTTCTAACTGTAAATGAAATTAAGCATTGATCCCTGATATTGATAACATCCGCGAAATTGTTTTGTCATTCGATATTGATACATATTGGATAACAACATGGTTCAAAATCGCGAATCAGTGCATTATTATTATCGACCAACATAAATGTGCTACTGGACGGATCTCTTTTGTATACAGAGATTATTTGCAGTTTTGAAATTGGTACATCATGGTTGTAAAGATCGATTGAATGTGCGACCGTAGTTTAAGAATACTTTATCTCTACAATTTGTTCAAGTTTGACCGTGGATTCACGTTGCTT
>JAGDQP010073695.1:0-10357 GCA_022664845.1 Lepisma saccharinum | reverse complement strand
TAAATGTTATTATAATCATGTGAGGGCGGATTACCTGTCCGTCACATTTGCCACGAGACGAGACAGGTTTTTAGAATTCGAGACGAGACAATACGTCTCGAAACATTCAAAGAGAGTTTTTTTAATTTGTTTAAAAATTTATTAACTCGGAATAAAGTATTTACCTTGCATATCTATACCAGCGTTTATTACTTCAAATGAGGGTTAACCTACAAAGAACAGGGAATACCGAAAGATATTTTTAATGATCCTTACAAACAGATTTGGTTCCCAATTTCCAATTAATTCAAGCGTAATTGTTTTATTTTGTGATAGTGCTCCAGATTCAAGTACTATATTAAAGCATTGATCGAGATGTTTATGTATAAAAATCGTATGTTATAGAAGCACACTCCACACGTTTTCTTAATGGCACGGTTTCATTAATTAACCGTTGTGGCATGATCTTTCTCGTTCGGAACAAAAGCGTGTCAGCCTTTTGCTGTTCTGAGTTTTGAAAGTTTTTTTTATTACCTTTTGATGTTATTCGAATCTAAGGTTTTTTTTTTAAATTGGAAATAGTCACATAGGCTTATTTCTTGAACAGGCGCCAGAGATTGTAAAAAAAAAGTATTTCACAAAAAGTGTGGAAGGCTTGCGTTTGGGTTGACCGACCGTATTTACAGATATTCGTCTGTTAGTAATTGACAGCGGGCGGTGTAATTCACTACTCGTTCAGGCGAAATTACGCAACTGTTCTAGAAGGATTATGGTCGTGCTGTGTAAAATATGAAGGCTTTATATATATATAATCAAAGTTTGTGTATATAGCCCAAGTAGTGTCCGGGATGGTGACACCTAGCTGCGGTACTGTGGCCAGTGCAGTCACATCGAAATTTACTTGTAATGTAAACAGTACTTTGCATTATTGTCTTCGTATTTTTCTGGGGCATTCTGATAGTAAAATAACATTAACCAAAGCGCGCACGAGCATTATTCACCTCACAATTTTCAAATTTGCAACTTCTTTTAAACTCAAATATCAGAGCTGAAATTTCTACCTTACTTTCTTCTGACAGAACAACCTAACGTGTTAAAAAAAGTAGATTTATATCTGGTCTCCCACCAGAGATAAGAATATCCATAACATAGCGAGCCCGAGTATTATTCACGCCCAATTTTCACCACATTTTGAGGTTGCCTTCAAATTCAAATATCAAAGTTCAAATGTTTACCGTAGTTTACTTCTGACATAAATGTATAACGTGCGAAGAAATTAGATTTTATTTGGTTCCACCAGAGGTATTGGGCATATACGATTTTTTGGATTTTCAAAAATTCATAAAGAATAACGAAGCATATAACAAACAGCCTTCGAGATACTTTGATATCGGTTTGTTAATAGTGCACAAAAAATCAACGTTCATATTCAATGTCTTCCGGGGAAATAGAGTACTGAAAAACGGAACTGTTTCTATTTCAACAATCATATTTGGATATCATTTTGACCAGTTTGATTACGTTTTAGGTTTTTCATGCAGAGGACTAAAATTGTCAAGCGGATTTTAAAGGAAAGAATGTGTTTTGTTTTTATGCCGTATGATAAACGAGCCTGCGTGTTATTAGATTTTCCTTAAACCTCTACTAACAAAAATATTGGTGTGCGCCGCAGTACAAAATGGCTTCCGTTAATTACTAGAGTGATATAAAAATAGAATAATACTTGGTTTTAACTATTTTTATATAAGGGATATAGATATTTTAAACATATTTTTTTCAAAGGGAACGAGCAGCCAAGCTGGACGATTTCACATGAACTGGCACACAGGTATCGTGTACGAAGTGCCCGAAACAGTATATCTACTGTATTACCCCAATTTTTATTTGGGGGCACACACACTATTTGGGAGTCCCGGTCCCCTCTGTGTCCCCGTGGCTACACCCCTGTTTCTGGGTAATGAGTTTGTTGTACCTTGGCCAGTGTGGTGCAATCTCCTACACTTTACTTTTGTTGACATGATATGCTGCAATATTTAACGAGACGAGACGACACAGAACCCTTCGAGACGAGACATCCTGAAGTCTCGTCTCGTGGCAACACTATTGTCCGGTTTTTCTCCTACTTTCTTCATTCCACCAATTCATTCCATCACCAGCCATACGGCCTAAGCCATAGTTGCCGAAAGGCCTTAAATAAATTCAATTCGACTTGAGAGATACCTCCGCAGCAAACCCAAAACAGGATGTAATTTAACCATTTGCACTTTACCATGCATACCCTCTCTCTCATACCATACGCACGCATCTGTTCCTTTGACAATCTACTTCAAGACTATAAGAAAGTCATGAAGCGCTGAAGACTAAACGAATGCCATTTGGTACTTACTGACGTAGATACGTAGTCTTCAAATGATGAAATTATCTCTCACTTCTAACGTTTCGAAAGCTAATACTGCTCTCATGACGACGGAAAGGAAAAAGCGCGTAGATGTTTTGTAAGAAGAATAGAAGGAAGTGAAATAAAGCTTAAGAATACAAGGAAAAAGAGAAACTGGTATTGCATTTTCCCCTTGTTTCCTTAAGCTTTATCTTGTTGTGAATGATTTGTGTACATCACATCTTCAGTTATTTATATAATCGAACTATTATTATGTAAATTACTGTGTGTGTGTGTATGCAAAATTTCTTGCGCAAGAGTAAAATATATGTTTGTGTGTATTTTAATTAGTGTATGTATAATCAGTGTATCTAATTGTATATTCCGAATTTCTTAATCATTATGTCATTTCTTTTTTTTTTTTTTAAGAAAATGTTACAGCAGTGAACAGAACGCAGATCTCTGTGACCAGAAAACCACTTTTTTTTTCTCTCCCCGCTTTGTTTCTCAGCAGACAAAAGACCCAACTTTCCTTTTTCCTTTTTGAAAGTTTGAACGTTATTTGTTCCATCTGGAAAATGCGGGAAGGTCTGAGTTGAATAGAAATCCGTTGGAACAGACTCCTATATGAGTGAAAGCGTCCCTTTTGTTAACTCTCTCAAAGCTCAGCTCTCAACGCATATACAACTAGCAGGGTGTTCACTTGCTCGCTCGTCGATACAAAAAGCGGCGATGCTGGACTTGTATTTTTAAAAGAGAAAATCGTATGTCTTAGTATGTCCTGCTGCGTTACAGAACCCGTATCTGATAGTTTTTCTATGATTTACTAAATGTTATCAACAAGATAACCACTACAATTTTGCTATATTAATGGCGCAAGAAGAACCATGTCATGAAAGACATTAAACCTACCTTAAAGTATACTGGAAGTTGGTTGGAAATGCTAAAAAGGGTATAATAATGTTAATGACTTAGTATAGTAAACTTTAAGATATTATTTTTGAAATATTTCTCAAATGTGTCCAATGCAAACAAAACTCTGTCCCAAAGTATCCGTTCTGGTTTACTAAAGACATTATTAGGAATCTCAAGGTTAAAACAATTTATAATATAAAGTCTATACATACAAAGCTGAAAATTCAAAACCCTACTATCAGGAATTTGTTTGATAGCGTATACGCTATAGATAAGTCAAGAAAGTCATAAAAATAGCCTATAAGACCTTTATATCAAATTCTGAAAGTAATATAAATAATCAAGGTTAACTGTGGAAATGTATTAAAAACAAAACAAAAGAACTTCCCCCAAATATATTAAAATGTGAAGGTCGGATTTGTGTAACAATGAAGAAATAACTAATACGTTTGAACAGTATTTCCAATCGGTGTTTGTATCCTCTTCTCAACAGTTCAGTAATTTTGATAGTAATGCTAGGGGTTACGAAGAAATTTGAATACTGCCTGTTGATCAAATATATTTGAACGAAATAGGAAAGGCTGTGAAGAATCTAAAATCCAAAACGACAGTTAGATCTGATGGTATACTCTCGTACGTATTGATAAATTTAAATGTTCCCTATTAATTGCGTTCAACTTGGCACTAAAACATGTATTTTCCCTAACAAATGGAAATCTGCTTTAGTTTGTCCTATACCTAAAATACCAACCACAAGCCTATAGCAATTTTACTAATCTTTGCAAAAATTCTCTGAACTGGTTGTATCGAAACGAATTATTAATCATTTGAAGACAGTTATCTCAATTAAACAACATAGCATTGTTTCACAAAAATTCACGGTACCCAACCTTACAATTGTTACTGATTTTATTGAAAACTTGTTGGACAAAAGAAAGCAAGTCGATGCGATTTATATTGACTTTGAAAAGGCCTCTGACAGACTTAATCATAATCTATTACTAGTAAATTAAATCACGATCACTCCTCACTATCTTTGATTAGGTTCAGGTGCTCTTATCTAACTAATCGCAGACAGTCTGTTATATTTAAGAAACACAAATCTGATGAGTTTACAGCACTGTCATGAGTCCCGCAAGGCTCGAAGCTTGGACCGTTGTTATTCCTCTTGTTCATTAACGACCTACCGCAATTCTTACTAGTTAATGAAAAAGTGCTATTTGCGGATGACCGCAACCATATGGTCATTAAGCGCAGCACCGGAAATAAGAGGCGACAGTCACCTTCCCTCCATCTCTAAGAAGACTATATGGCAACCATATGGTCATTAAGCGTAGCACCGGAAATAGGAGGCGACAGTCACCTTCTCTCCAACTTCTCTAAAGCCGAATTCACACAAGTCAAGAAGACGATGGCAATATTCCCTCCCCCTCTGAGAATGACATTCGATCTCTCTTGCCACTAGTGTTCAGACGTAACAACAAAATCCAAGCATATCTTGCCAATGGGTCATTAACAGGGTCATGCAGTGGTCAAGACATTACACCATCTGGCTGAAAGTCTCGGAACTACTTCAGAATTCTTTTCACTTCACGTTTGTTCTGAGGAAGACTAGACCATTTTCTTATGTTTAGAGATCAGAGAGGCAAAGCTATGGCATCTTGGGGATGACTTCCGAGTACTGAAGATAGCGGTCAAGGCCTTAGCTTAGTTCACGTAACACTCCTGCCCAGTGGCGCAACCACGGGGGAGGCAGGGGGGAATTTCCCCCAACTCTGGTCAGACATCAATTTTGTGGGGGGCAAGATGCTACATGTTACTTGTGAGCCTCAACATTTAACGCTAAAACAGCTTCGAATTTTCGTTATACATCTTTTCATTCATTGTAAACAATTGTTTTAGTAATTATATATAGTTGAGAGCGTTTGAAAAAAATAAATATTTTTTTCAACCAATGTTTATTTCCGTCTCATTCTTTTCATAAGTCAAGGGTGCGGATTTCTTGATTCCTCATAGCATTGTTAATTGAGCTATTAAAATTTGAAAGAAAGAAAGATGAACAAAGAACAGATTTGTAGACCGAAACGATGGAAACAAGTAAGTACTAACTAGCTCAATTTGTATGGCTACAAATCAAATGTGTATCCAGTCCAGTGTATCAAATGTGTATCCATGGACGCCCGCAATGGGAAAGAGGGAGGGGGACATTCATCGCCTTGCCCCACCTGGATTTTTGAAATTTTAAAATTTTATCGGCTGTTACCAGGGACGGCGCGGGGGAGGGGGAACGTGCCCCCTAAATTTTCCCTCGGTCCCCTTCTTGTGTCCCTCAGAAATTGTATATGAGATGTAATATTTTGTATTATTATTATTACACAGTTTGTACACTGTAAAAAATAGTTATGTTAATTCAACACAATGCGGTGTCCCAGCGTGACTACCACTTTTGTGTGTTAAATCAACACAACACATGTTGTTGATTTCGGTACTGTGAAAAAAGTTACGGCTGCAGCGAGTTTTGAACATGAGTTGCTCAGTTAGAAGTCGAGCGTCTTACCGACTTGGCTAAATCGTCAGACAGAAAAGGCACTAACAAGTTAACTAGGTCTGAGGATAAGAAATAGATCAGTTCATATGTCTTGTAATATGCCCAGTGGCATCGAGTGGGTGCTGCACTAAAAAATCGGTGGCAAACACATGCCACCGAATATTGTAAATTTTCCTACGAATTTCCCGAAAGGAACCAAAGGATTCCCAGAAATTCTCTGAAGTAAAGGTAGATCGACATGTGCATGAATTTGGCGATTTTTCAGCAGGTAACGATAATTCGTTTGCGGTTTGCGCCAAGTCGATATCTCAAAGATATTCCAGTCGTAGAGTGATTTTTTTTAAATGCGTGGTTCCATAATCAACAGGAGTCAGAGCTATTCTCCGACTGCCATACATTCAACGAACTATTCATTTATTTGTAATCAATGATAGAGAATGTCATTGCTAATCTGGATGACGACCATTTTTCATATTAACAGTACAGTATAGAGTAGTAGGTCAAGTGATCAAGTGGTCACAGGTGTTAAGTGGTAAATCACAGCAGACAGAGACAGTTCTGTTTCTGTCTTGTATGTATTTATACATTGTTCCCGCAAAAGTGCAAGTCGATCTCTAAATATATATATTTGAAATTTGACATTAATAGTCTTTATAGTATCGTGCTGTAAGTAGTAATGATAACCAATAAGGAAGGCTACAGATTTGAAGACTTTACGGGAATTACTGACTACATGTAGGGTTTAAAACAGGTGAAGGTGTTTTACAACAGTATACGACGGTTAATGCCACTGGCACAACAACAATGTACTGAAATTGTGTGTTTATCAGTAGTGTGACACACCAGTCCTGCACCCATGATTTTGTTCGGTAGGGGGCTATTGGTGTAAACATATTTAAAATAGCCCGTTTTAAATAAAATATGCTGAAAGAGTACTACCATCAAACCAGGGAGACAGACTGGATACTTGGATAGGCCGATTTTTTTTTTCAGATATTGGGGTTCTAGTTGTCATCAAAAGTTGTGCAGTGGTACCAAATAAGCCATGGCAAATATGGCCGTCCTAAAACAATATTTAACCGGACCCCTGGACCCCTAAAAGGCCCAATTGTTTTTTTTGAAAAACAAGGAATAAAAATATGATACAAGTTTCCAAATTTTGGGGTTCGAATAGTTATGAAAAGTTGTGCATTGCTACGAAATTTAGCCATGTCAACTGTGGCCCTTCTTGGCCGTCAACCGTTTTTGGACGTTTTCAAACTAAGATTTTTGCGGGCTGAGGGGCCTGGCTAGATATTTTTTGATCCGGCTGTGTTTCGGTGAATAAACATAACGTAACATTCTACAACTTTTGCAAGCCACTAAAACTCAAATTTCAATTTTAAAAAAGGTGGTCGAGCGGTCTGCAGCGGGAGACAATCGGCTCGAACGTCCAGGGTTCGAGTCCCGGCAGGGGCATGAGTGTGGAATTTAACAGATAAAGGCGAATCGTGACGGGCTGGAGTCAAAAGTTACTACACTGGTCCATATAAAAATAAAGTTTACCAAAGATTTTTCTTTAAGAAAATCGGCCATTTTGGGGCACCCCGAAAAAAAGATGTTAAAATGTTGTGTTTGAGTACCGTGCCAAAGTTATAGAATGTTATATTATGTTTTGTCTCCCCAAACGCAGCCGGATTAAAAATATTTACCCGGGCCCCGGGGGCGCGAGAAAATGATAATTTTAAGAATTACCATTTTTTGTTTTGAAATTTGAGTTTGAGTAGCGTGCAAAAGTTGTAGAATGTTAAGTTATGTTTGTTCGCCGAAACACAGCCAGATCAAAAAATATCTAGCCGGGCCCCTCAGCCCGCGAAAATTTTAGTTTGAAAACGGCCAAGAAGGGCCACACTTGACATGGCTAAATTTCGTACCAATGCATAACTTCTCATAACTACTCGAACTCCAAAATTTGGAAACTGGTATAATAATATTTTTATTCCTTGTTTTGCAAAAAAACAATTGGGCCTTTCAGGGGTCCAGGGGCTTGGTTAAATATTGTTTTAGGACAGCCATATTTGGCATGGCTTTATTTGGTACAAATGCACAACTTTTGATGACAACTCGAATCCCAATATCTGAAGAAAAAATATTTCGGCCCACCCTACTGGATACAGTATTGTGTATGCGAGAAATGTCTCCATGAAACTTATACAGTTTTTCAGAATCTGTCTCAATTGTGGCCGACGCAACTATGTGAAACGCATAAAGAAACGGAGCACCCCTCAATAGGACTATGTACACGTGAAAGATGATGTAAGCATGTGTACCGATTTAGCTTACCCGGCCTTTTTTTTTTTGTCTTCACACACTGGGCAAAGACGCCCTTTTCCAATGGTTGTGAATACTACATTGATATAATATCAACGCTACACTGACAACTATAATGTTTAGTTTTTATGCCATCCTACATGTTTCACTTATTAAAGCTATTCTGTTACTTGATTTTCATTGTTCAAATCACTGTCCAAAAAGTGAGGAATCTCTACCCTAGTCACCCTATTTGAAGTATTTTCTACAGCATTGCCCACTGCTTTTAATTTCCTTGTGAGAGTAATTTTACACTCTTACTCTGCTTAGAAATCTACACCTTGATAACTGAATATTTACTATTCCGGGGTACGTAATATTTACTGCTTAATAGATTACTGATATTAAGAAAACTTGAATAAGGCTATAATATTATGTCAACTAAGTATCTGTTATCTTTTACTAATTTATCAAGATTATGGAAGCGACGTCCATTAATTTCTTGCACCCAAATTTTAGTTCCTCGAATCGTCCTGCAGATACACTTGCTAGACCCATGAAAAATTAACATTAAATATTTTTCGAAGTCGACAACATTCTATATGCTTAAATATCATATGGAAAGTTTACTTGTCAAGTTTCAAAAAATATAAAATATTCCTTTTTATAAAACATGCACAGAAAATATCCCTCATATTTTACCAAAATCTGTAGATGTCTATTGCACGTCGGCTCAAACTGTTTGCCGAGATTTAACTCCCTAATTTGTAAAAATACGAGATATAGCGGGGACAAAATTTGAAATTTCACACTCTGTACCCTAACTGGGTACAGTGATGTTTCCAGGTTCTGCTAAACTGTAGTCTTAGTACGCCGTTTCTTTCACTTGGTTACTTTTTCTATTGAATTACGGGAAGCTGCTACAGATGTTCGAAAACGGAAAAACATTCAACAAAGTGGATATGTAGTCTACACCCATGATCGGTGCTTGTCAGATGGTTCAGCGTTCAGGTTTCGAGGTTAGGGGTGTTCGGTATTAAGATTTTCATACCGACTTTCGGTACGTTTTGGATACCGACAATTATCGATATACCGAATTACCGAATGATGCTGAAATACCATAAACCGAAGGATACCAATATACCGAAGGATACCGAAATCACCGAAATATCAATCCACCAAAATACCGAACGATATCGATATACCGAAATACCGAACAATATCAAAATACCGAGAAACAATTATATTGAGTGATATGTACGTATGTATTTCGAGGTCGGTCCACCCCGAAATTCCTTTTAATATGCAAAAATAGTATAATTTAGGTGTAATTATCTATATTTTGGGTACCTTTCACACCCAGACTTACTTTGGAGTTGAACTCTCCAAATCCATTAACCAGCTCCGAAATTAAATTTTAGATACGTGTCTGGAAGTACTGAATGGTACCGGTACCGAAATATATCTAAATAATAAAAATGTAAAAAGATAACAACAATAAATAAATCAGATGTGACTGCGGGTAAAAGGTAAAATGAATTTTATGGTGGATATCCGGATATCCGACACTCGGATCCAGATTCGAAGATCCGACACTTGAATCATAGTCTAAAGATCCGAAACTCCGATCCGAATACCTGAAACCCGGCCCGAAAATCTGAAACCCGGATCTTCGATGTTTCGGATATCCAGTAAAATGGATTCGTGCGATTTCGGTCGCACATGCACAGACACAATATCCGGATTTAGTTATTATGATACCAAGCCGCCGTAGCTCATTGGCAGAGTGTTGGCGTAGCATTCGGAAGGTCTTGGGTTTTATCCCAGCGGCCGACTATCCTGACTGCAGTTTTTAGTTTTTTTCTGTCACACCACGCAAATACCGGACTGGCACCTTCAACATATGTCCTGGACGACACCTTCCCGAATCCTTTCCCCTCCCCTGTCCCGGCCTGAGCCTTAGATGTCTACAGGCCATAAATAAAATTCATATTCAATTCCAAATTAATCGGTTCTAAGTGTTCAGAGAGTTGTTTGACATATTTTGGCTCTGCAATCAACACTAGAATGATGTTCTTATAGCACACGATGTCAAGTTTTGGATTGGGTCTATACATGGGACCCAGTGACCCGATTTAGTTCTCGTGACCCGAGGACAATGGCTACAGATTATTTCCTCGCGTTTGAGGGTTGACCGAGAACGGAGGTGTTATCCCCAGAACACGAAAAATACGAAACTGGAGCTCATT